>UXGC01000646.1:0-26367 GCA_900480045.1 Eurytoma adleriae | reverse complement strand
TAAGTCATACAATACTCATATCTGAAATCACAACGTTAATCAAGTTAGATCTTACAAAGGATATTTTTTCAAGATATAGCATAGCAAATTAGTTAAATATATTTCAAAATTATATAATTTTATAAATTATAACGTTTTGTAAAAGTCATATGCATTAAATTGTAATTCATAAAGGGGGACTTTACTAACTAAAAGAGAGTCGTGCAAAATTTCCAATATAATTGGAATTGCGAATATAATTGAAAAAAGGGCTCCTATTCTGCCTTTCCTAAAAAGCATGATATTGTCCACACAATTGCCTCCTAAAGTGAGCAACTTTAGAAACAATTTTACTCCAATTTTTAGAAAAATTTATAATTAAACCGTAATTTTCGCAGGTTATTCTTAAGATTTATAAATAACGATAATTCTTACGATTAACTATTTCGAACCTCCATTATTACATCTCGTCGTGGTATAAAAATGATTAGTGAACAATTTTTATTTTTACTTAAAATTATATAGTAACTTTCTTAAATCATTTTTCCCAATGTACAATATCACAGTCGTTTGGATTTTGAACGAAGTTGTAGGAACCCCGTTTCGTGGGTAGGTCAACGATCCCTACGACCGTCGCTTCTTTTTTACGTACTTCCCATAGGATAGATCCAATCAGTCGTAGATAAAAAACTGGATTTTTCAGATGAGAAAAACTCCTGTAGGAATTTTCCCCCCTTCAACGTCCACCCTTCAATGACAGTGGACGCATTAATTCGCTCGTCCGAGAGATCGAATGCGAGCGGCGCTCACCTCGTGAGCGCTTTTGTCGTTGACAATGCAATCCGGGCGCCCCCGCTGGGTGCGAACGAGCTCGCAGTGTGCCGGTCATTAATATTGAGTGTCGCTCGAGATCCGCACGATACTTAGCGACCCGTTAATTGGACGGGGGCGGACCCCTAACAGGCCGTGAAATTCGCCGACATGCGACAAGGTCCCGTGATAAATACGTCAAAATTTTGCATTAACCTTTGTGAAGATTGAAATTCATATCTTTAAAAAAAATCGCATTTAATAATTCTTAATATTCGTAAGCTTAAATTGCCCAGTATTTTGCAGTTTTCAGTGCACTTTATTTAAATTTTAAAAAATTAAGAAAAAAATGTAAAATGTAACTTTACTTATCTTAAAAAGATCTTAAATAATATTAAAATTATGAAAATATTTAATCGAGTACATTACTTTACAATATTATTTTAAATAAATGTACATAAATGATGAAAATAATTATGTTATTTTTATAAATTTTCTTTAAAAATATTAGTTATTATAATTTGTTAAAAGAAACTAATTTTTTGCATGAAAATCTAAAGTTCAAGATGACTTGTTTGTTCTTGCATACTTCATCTTCGATAAAATCGAGTACCACCCAAATATCCATGAAAATTTTAGCCTGGGACACTTACTTTTTACCCAGCGTCAGGTAAAAGTGCCGCAAGGTCGTGAAAACAAGATCGAATTTTGGCGGCTCGTAATTTCGAATTAAGTAAGCGCGTTACTCGGTTTAATTACGAAAATTTATACCGCGTCGCGCGCGCGTCCGCGCATATTTCAAATATTCGCGCGAATTATTTTTAAGTCATCGATAAATTTTCGAAGGCCCCTCGACGAGCAAAAAGGCAACGGTCACTCGCGGCTAATTACGTGCTTTATTGCGCCACGGGCGCGCGATAAAAATCGCGCGGTAATTCTGAAACTCAATATTTCTGATTTAGAGGAGGCATTAAGCTGAAAAATCGCGCGCCGATTGAAATATAATAATCATTCGCGGCGAATTTAATTGAAAAAAGCGGCGCAGCGACACTTTATACTTTCCTTCAAATTTTATACTACGATATAAACTTCCCGTTCGACCGGGGGCCTTTCGAAACGAAAAAAATTGAATGACCGACGCTTTATTTAATACACAACGCGCATGACAAAGTGAGACCGTACCTTTGCGCTTCGATATATTACTCCGTAATGGCTTTCGTAAAAAATGAAGCACTCCGGTGCCCAGCGCCTTAAATGCTTTTATGAAAAATTTAAAATTGCGAGTTTCGCAACAAGGTAAACTTGTGCGCCGCTTTTTTCTGCGCGCGCGCCTCTCTTTATATATTAAAATATAAAAAGGAGAAAAAGGGCCTGGCGCGCATTAATCTTCGCGTCACGGGCGGGAGACCTTAAGAATTAACGTGATGCAGGCGATAATTTATGTGCCTCGAAAAGTCTCGTTAAAAGAAATCCTTGCGACCGGGGGACAGAGGGAAAAACGCGTAATTCACGATCGCCGCTTCTCTTTTCTTTCCGCCACTGTGTCCGCGTGAGTGTGTGTTTCTTTTCGCGCGAACTCACCGCGCGATCGTCGATCTTCGTACTGCCCCTTAACCCAGATTCAAGCGCGGATTCCGAAGTGTGGGAGAGCGGATGGCCAATTGAAAATAATTGTCTTCCCCGTTCGAAAGTCGCCGTGGCGTTGAGCCCAACGAAAACAAAATTGCCCCGCGTCTGACGTGACGCTATTAGGTGCTAGACAGTTTCCCTGACGGGTATAAAGTAGAACGCAAAAATAGTCCTAATCATTTTTCGATAGAATAATAACCCGAGAAAAATGATAGGCTTGTGATTCGTGTATACTGTGCTTGATGTAGTCTTATTATAGTTTTTATGTTTTATGCGTAATCTATAATTGATCAATAATCTACCGCGTATAAGTATATCTTTATGTATTTAATTTATATACCTAATATAATATTCTAACCGTAATATAAAGATAATTTATTTTTATTAAATTTATTATTTTCTTTTTTTAATAAATTTGGTTGTCTGTAGATAGATAAGATTGTTCACAACCAAGACTTTTTCATCTACCTACTTTAAAGATGTTACACGAATATAGTGGATGTGTCTAATGAGATTTGATGGTAGTACATCTGACAATTAATAATTAATAATGTGAGAATGAATTTGTGACTCATTGTGCATTTGTCACACTGTTTCAACTCCGTTATCGAAATTACTATACAGTTTTATTTTATTTACTTTTTTGCAGAATGACATGAATCAAACAATAAGTCAAAGGCAACACATTTAAATTTAAAAAAAAGAAAAAAAATAAACACTTCTTTAAAATTGTTAATTGTTTATTGGAAGATACCTTTATAAAAATAAATCTATTGCAAAGTATGTTATCAAATCTAATAAGTACCGATATCTATTTTTTTCTTAAGAATCCTGAATAACTCGAAGAGCAGAGCTTTCGGTTTCAAGATAAGGTTATCAATTGCAATTTAAGGCATTTTCAAATCCTCATGTTTTAATCAAAGCTAAATACGTATATACAACTCAACGTTTTAGAATCCGGCTCATAGACTATGTACGAACTGGAGTGACACATAGACATTACGATAAATAATGGACATTCTGACTAAATATTTTCAAAAAAGCACGCAAGCATTTGTAATAATATTTAGACACATAACGAGCTTAATTTAGTTTAATAGTTTTTAAAATTATAATTTGAATTTTGATTTGAAACCAACGAAGAAAAATATACAAAATAAAAAACAATGTTATCAATTTCTGTCGTCATAAAAATGTTAACATCGGCATTCGTAAGAGGCTGGTACGACAACGGCTCTTTACGCGCGCGTCGAGGAGGTACTTAAAGTTTCGCGGAAGCTCGTAAAAGCGCAACTAATTTTGCAGGCATAAAGGAGGAGTTCGAAAGGACACCTATTACACGCCGGGCGCGCAGTGGACTTAAATCAAGCATCGAGGCGTGCGCCTCCGGGATTTTGGGTCGGACGTCGCCAGCGTATAAACACGCGCGTGACGTTTACGAGCGGCTCCCGTGACGCAAAGGAGACTGGGATTGATACTGAAAATTAAAAGGCCTGTTACTTCGAAAGTTTGAAAATTTTATTAGTCCATTACCGGGTCCTACTCGCAACTGTGTCAATTTTTTTTACGATGTCGCTCGTTAATTTTGATTTTTTATCTCGCTCTCCAAAGTCTCTTTTTTATACTGATTGTGTTTACGTTTTTTTCGTCAATGTATTGCTTTAAATTATCGGAATGATTACAAATTGAGGATACTACTTATTTTACGTAAAAGTGTTTGTGCTAATACAAAGGGAATACTGTGCATATTTCAAAACAGTAAATGAGGAATTCATAAACCAAATTAATTTTTTTAAACGTTGTGTTTATTAGCACAAAGCTCATGAAAAATACGTTGATTTACAAACGTGTAAGCATCAACTAAAGAAATAAATTTTCCTTATATTCGCTTAAAGGCGTGGATATAAGAGGAAATACCTGAAATTTTTCCTTATTTATTCACATTAATCCTCGCATTTTACGTGATCTTTTAATTTCATCTTTTCTAATTTAATTTATAAATATTTCTTTCTTTTTATTAAAAAAATTTTTGAAATGTACTCATTTTTGATTAATTTTCTTTTAAACTTACACTTTTAACACGTACACTAAACGCGACTTCGTGCTTAAGCAGTAAAACAATTACGGTGTATGTAAATAAAGTATTTTACGCTTACAACGGAATAAAAATAAAATAGTAAATTGCAAAACTATGCGCAATAGTTTTGTAATGTACTATTTTATTTTCATTCGCATTTGTTTTCGAAAATAAATCACTTTGTAAGTTAATTTTGCTCCACTTTCCCCATGTTCACCTGCAAGTATAATCGGCGCTTAAATTAAAGGTAATCCATTTTTCCTAAATAATCGCTGTCTATTATTTACCAAAATTAATGTAAATAATTTACGTAAAACTGACCGACAAATCAAGTAGATACATCCGGTCGAAGAAAGATTCCAAAATTGTAGGTTCAAACGCGATCGACCATACGTCAGGCAGTAAATCAACCATTTTTCCCGGGCGCACCGCTGAGTTATTACAAGTCATAGAGCGAGTTACGCACACGCTTGAAGGGAAAGGACCCAACAAATTTCGAGAGCGGACCAATTTTTTTTGTTCCACTCCGAGGATAAAAAAAAACGGCGATGAACCGGAGGATTATCATTTCCAAGTGGCTAGATCGTAAATAACGGCGAAAGAAAGGGACCACGCGCTCAGGTACAGCTGTATATATGTGTGTGTGCGCGTGTGCTTTACTTCGCAGGGAGCTGCGGGCCCCGACGAAGTTTCACAAGACGCCGCCCCGGTGAAATATCGCCAATCATGCAGCGCCCGCAGAAAATTCATTGTCTCGCTCGATGTGACTAATGGAGATAGATTCGAGGAGGACGTCCGCGTGGCGTTTTTTATTTCGCTCCGCGGGCGATTCGCCGACGGCTGTCGCTCCGAAATTCATCGGCGATTGATACGGGGTCTCTCTGCAGCCTCGCGCGCGCTTTATCCACGGCCCCGTTAGCTAACTTGCCTCGTTGCGTTTGCGTAATGGACGAGTGAAAATCGAGCGGGCGCTTTAAGCTTCGTAAATCGATTTTCATAGAGATCAAGTTCGATCGCGATGTGAAGATAATGGAAAAAAGGGCGAGATAAGAAATCAAATGATATACCTATTTATTTCTTTCATTTTGCATTTATTAGGAGAGAGTCAGACCTCCGGATAGCGGATTTTCTTATGTATTGATATGAATGAAGCGAAGCAATAATTGATAAATATTAATATTACTTGTAAATCCCCTTAATTTGATGTATACTTCTTTTTATATAATTTTATCAAATCATATATACAAAGTTAAAGTGAAAATCAACACCGTTACAAATGATCGATAGTTAAAGATGAAGCTGCTGATTGTGCGTTTAAAATGATAAATTTTATGACAAATTTTGAAGCGACGTAGATTTTCTTCTTGTATTATCGACAACTTTACCACAAATTAACATTTCTTAATAAAATGAAATTATGGTCTAAAGCTTAATTGGCTTTTTCATTTTTATATAATATAAGAAAAATTCTTCTCAGTTTCGAAGAAATCCGTAATCTGAAGGTTTGACATTCTCTTTATATAGTGAAACAAATGAATTAAAAAAAATATAATTGTACTTTCCACATTTTTTACTGAAAGTTTAGAAATTTTTTTCTCATCCTATGAAATATGGCTTCCCGACAAAAAGACGTAACTATATGCTTCTTATGTTTTCCAAATGTTTGAATTTTTAATTTTTTAATAATTTTTGCCGGAAAAAGCACTTACTATTTTTATGATGTACTAAATTAAATTGATCTTTTAAAATAAACATGTTCTTGTCGGGAACATCAATTTGCACACAGCACATAGCTAGAATTTTTTGATAACCTTATGGACAATTTCGTTTGCACCAAATATGAAAATAAGTCTCTTTAACATGACAAATGAAAAAATATCTTGCCCTGTTTATCTCAATTTTCAAAAAAATGAAGTTATACTTTTTTGCACGCAAGCCACATATACCGATACGATAACAATTCCATTTACCGCACGAATGCTAAATAAACAAAGCTAAAATTGAATCAGCACACTCAGAATTCTTCAGAACGTGTTTACCTTATAGAATTAGGACCTTGCATGTACAATTCCATTATTATATCCACCGGATAAAATATCATAGATAAAATTAATGTTCACTGTCGAAGATACTGATTTGAAAAATCGCTGTGACATCACATCTCAGTGGTTTGCAGATATATTTCCTGCAGATTGCAAAACTCAGGTGTGACGTCACTCAAATGTTCAAATCGCTATATCTTCATTAATAATCTTTAAATTGAGTCGATTATTCGCTGATATCCTAAACAACGGATTCAATAAAATTTGCTTTAATTCTCCATGCAAGTTCCACACGATTACCTCTGAACTCACGAAAATTTCCAAGCGCGTCGCGCTTACCCGACAAATCGCCGTATCGGTCGCGCGGACTAATTAAAAGAGCGCCCCGCGCGACCGCCGCGGGGCCTCGGCTTGCTTTCACGCGAGCCGAAAAATCCACGCAATTACGCGTCTCGCGCGCGCAATTACCCGAGGCGCGCAGCCGGCCGGGGTTTCGCAAGAGGGAGGCGCGCAGCGCCGCACGCATCGCGCGACTCGCCCCTCCCCCGCGCATTAGCATGCGGGAATTTCGCGACGCGCCGCCCACGCAACCGAGCGCCGTGAAAATGCACAATAAGCCGGGGCCGGGGGGAGAAAAATCGCGCGGTCGTTAAAAGCCGCGTCGCGGAACAATAGCGCGCGGACGCTCCCCCCCATGGGAGGCGCGATTTCAGCGGCTATCGCGCGCCGATCGCCGATTATACTGTTTATTGCGTTTTCGCCTAATTTTATCGCCCGTGTCGCTCTCGCGGGAAACAAAGGCCCCGGCTGAATCTATATTAGTACGTTCGCGGCTTTTTGCGCGGGCCGCGTTTTTAGATGAGTTTTCTGGGCACCGCGAACAATAAGTGCAAATTAACGCGCGCCAAGTCGAGTAAGCTTGCGGTGCATAATTACGCGAGACGAAATGTACGAAATTGATTGCCTTAAAAATCTCCTGCGGTGCGATTGTTATCTCGAAAAATAATCGAGATTGAGCAAGTCGCGCCGCACTTTTTTCGAAGTTTCTCACAGCGCCATTAAACTAGTTTTGTAAGAAATTTTTCGGCCAACTTTAAAATCAACATTAAAATTTAATCGGCCGCTCGTAGATAAAAGTTACTTTCCTAATCGCTTCATTTTTTTTTGCGTAATGTAATATTTCTAAATCGACTCGCTGCAAGTGCTAAGTGCCTGCGTTTTGTACACTATTAGATCATTTTTCGCTGCATTCAAAAGTCGGACTTTCACCGAAAGCGCAATTGCACGCGTCCTGTGAGAATCTTTCCTCGGCGGCGCGGATACATTGTAAATTAAAACTATAAGCGGCTTTCGGTGTACTTAGGATTTTTGTTTGTTTACCCACGAGATTCCGTGAGTGGGTACGCACGCGACTCCGCTTTGTGTGCGCAAGGATTTGCATAAGATTTAAAACCTTTGGAAATTGTAGTCCTCCAGAGCCATAATTTTCCTACTTTTTTCCCGCCTCCTCTGCGTCGTACTCATGCAACTGCGTCAAAAAAATGAATTGAGAGACATAGCGCTTATCAAACCTCGCATTCTCCACTGGGGACGCGAATACCTTTCTTATTCCTGTCATTTTCTGTAGCCTCCCTGTATAAAGCTTCATGTTAATCCATTCACTTAAACTTTAGGATATGTTAATGCAAAAAATTAGCTTTTTAATTTTTCTGAAATATTTGCAATGAAAAATAATAATGCAATTACATCCTAAACTAATTTTTGTATTTCCTTTTTTACAATAAATGTAATGGTATTTCGATGTTTTAGCAAGAAAGATCAAGAAAATATTATACAATTTTTTGGCATCTGGGACTTTTTTAACGTACAAAAAGCTCTAAATTATTCAGAAATATATCCACTAAGTTTAATAAATTTGGAAAAGAAGTAAAATGAATTTTTGGCTACCTTTAAAGTGATTCAATACATAAAAATCAATAAATACCAGTGCAAACTTAAATCAGCATTTACAACAATATTATTAACAAAATTACTTAATATATCATTTTAGCGTATAAATAGAAAATTAGAAAATTCGTTTTAAATTTTGGCGCCACTCAAACAGAAGTTTAATCATTATCCAACCAAATCTCTTTTTTCGAGGCTTCGCAACATCCTGTCATCGTTTTTTTAAGATAGGAAGGATAAAAAAGTGAACAGTGGTCTACAAACGAAATAAATTGTAATTTAAATTTTAAAATTAAATTACAAGCTTATTTCATCTGTAATCCGCTAGTTCAATTCCTTTTATGTACATAACAAATAAAAGCTGACGACAGAGTCTGTTTTATTAACGAATATTCACTATTTCGTGCTTTTTTTTAATCAGCAACGACGCGATGTAAATCCTTAAAGCAGCTCCGAAAAAGTCAAGCATCATCATCTCCGTCATCGCTCCATCACCTCGACGGGGCGCGCGATATAAAGTCAGGCCTGTATAAAGTCGACCTAGAACCGGCTCTCGATGCGTGCCTCGGCCGACTTTTCGCACGCTCGGCTACCTTCCGAAAATTCGGCTTTCGCACGCGAGGTGCAGGTGGCAGAACCACGTCTCGCGAGAAGGTAAGAACCTCGGAGAGAGAGACAGAAACTAAGTACATACGTGAGAGAGATATAGACATATATATACGTTCATATAGACAGAAAGAGAGAGAGAGAGAGAGAGAGAAAGAGAGAGAGAGAGAGAGAGAGAGAGAGAGAGAGAGAGAGAGAGAGATGGAGCACACGCAGGTGAACCCGGAGTTGGCGGCGGTGGAACTGGTTTAAAGGAACGCCGGCGCTTGTGGGGGGGAAACACGACGTCCACGGAGTGAGGGACCTTACCGCGGCTCCGGCGCGTTTTGTGTATACGTGTGTAAGTGCCGAGCGCAGGCCAAGTCCGCCGCGCGGCTCCGAACACGACTTTAAGGCGTTATGCATTTTTTCCACCTGACTCCGCCGCAAGGACGGAGAGAGCTGTGCACTTCTTTTCTTTCTTTTTCTTTTTTAGATATCGCAGCCCTTTTTTTTCGTTTAGCGTGAAAGTCGGGCGGTGCCGTCGCAAAAAAAGTGCCACTTTGACTAAATTTCACACTGTGACACTCGGAAATTCTGTTAAAACAGTACACGCGTGGGAATGATTACTTTGTTAAAATAGCTGCGTGCGGTGTGTAATGATAGGAGCGACACCGTATTAGATAATTGCAATTACAGAGAGGCCGTTTGCGATTTCAGTGTGTACGCAACGGTATCACGTAGCTTTTTAAGACTGGCTATTGCTCAATGCTATCGCTGCAGTTTTATCGAGCCGCCTGAAGTTTATGTAAAAATGAGATAAAACTATACTTCAAAAAACAAGTCTTCGATATATGTGCATTTTTATATCGCGATAAGGCAATTCGCTAAAAATATTGATGTTGAAGTGAAACTGGCTAAATTAACAAAGTTATTTCAATATATCTCGAATAACATTGGCGGCGGATTATTAAAAACGATAGTAAACAAAATTAGCGCTATTTAAAACGAAAATTAGCTGCGGCTAAAAAGTTCATTTATAGTTTAAAAAAAGTTAAAAAATTTAAACTTTTGAAAAACATTAGTTTGTTTTAAAGTTTATTTTTAAACGGTGTAAAAAATGATTAGATCTAGCTTTAATCTAATTTTAAAAATTAGATTAAAAATAAAATAAAAAATAAAACAAGATTGATAGGAATATATAATTACTGTAAAGTTTACTTAAATTTATTTTTAAGTATTTATTTATACTCATTGATAAAATATCTTTGAATACTTTTTTTAATTCTAGTTTTATGTAATTTACATTTAAAGTTACAAAGTACTTTCTACAAAATTTAATAAAGCTTTTAAAAAATTTGATTTTCTTATCACATGTACCTGTTTTCAACACTTTAGAGAAACTGAATGAATTTAGCCGCAGCAAATTTTTCTGTAAAAGTCGCCGAGAGGCAACGAAATTTTTTCCCCCGCGACAGCGGCAAAAATCGCCCGCCAACGCGAGCGCCAAGAAAACCCGATTTTCCCCTTGAAAAATAATCACGCCACATCCCTCTCGGCGCTACTTTCACTTTCACCTCAGGTGACAATACCCCCGCGTGGCCTCGATCAATCGCCCCCTAAGTACACGTATCACCTCACCGCCAAGTTTAAAAATCCAGGCTGCAAAAAGAAAAAATTGATCCAGCCCCGAGTGGAGAAGGTCCTTCCCAAAAACGAAAAAAAAAGAAGCGGAGATAAGCCCGTGCAGTGGAAACGAGGCCGTACGTACACTCCGGGTGGTGGTGGGGGGCAGAATGCCGAGCGTCGCGCGGAGGTGGCGGGGGCTATATCTCCGGCGGGGAGGCGCGGAGGGGGGGCGCCGGGGGCCGAGTAGGGGAAAGCCCCGCGGAGAAGCGGGAGGCTAGGGGAATAACCGCAACAAGTAGTCGTTTACAGTTATAGTCAGTCCGTATCGGGCGTTCGCTCAGCTGAGACGCGTGCGCGCAGTCGTTCCTCGCCTGGCTCCGGGACCTCGGCACCTTTTTTTTTATCTCGTTCACTGCGTTTCCCGGCTTTCCCCGCGAGCCGGCCCCGCGTGTGACCAGCGAAGTCGTTGAGTGCTTACCCGCGGGATTTGTGCGCCCAGGAGGTCGTGTAAACCGCACGAGGCCACCCGGACACCCAGGAGGAGAGGCGCCGCAGAGGAGGACCGCAGCAGCGCCTTTTTTTTACCGAGGCGACGTTTATTTTAACGGTATGTGCGACACGCGGCTTATTTTCGTACCGCGGCCCCGGGGAACGGAGCCTTACGCCGGAATTTTTATCAGTGAGCGGGGAAAGGGAAGGTTACGTAAAAAAAAAGAAATGAAAATAAATTCCTGCGATAAGATTCCAAGCGACGCGCATCTCTCGGCCGAGCCAATTGTGAGGAACAGTGTAATCTCCCGATTGCGGGAAGGCGATGACGATCGACGTTTCTGTTTATTGACTGCTCGGCGGAAAATTAAATTCGTACGAATTAAGGTAAATGCATAACGGCTGAATTTACGAGGCACCGGAGGCGAGCTTCGACGTAAGAATGCGGCTCGTTTCGCGTTCGCGGGGTGCGGGTGTAAAAAAAGGTGCCCCCTCCACCGGCGGACCGGTGCTTTTTTAAATCGCCGGGCTTCCGCGCGGTTACGCTCGCCGATAAAATTTTCATTTAGGAATTACGTAAGGCCAAAAGCGCGTAAAATCGCCGCTGCTCGCTCCGGTATCTAATATCACTCCGATGCAAAAAAAGGATTCCGGGCACCGGCGACTTTCCCTTGTACACGCTCGATTAAATATTCAAAACAAGTTGGCCTCTTTTCTTCCCTCTCTCTCTTTCTCCCTCTGCAGTCTCTCTCTCTCTCTCTCTCTCTCTCTCTCTCTCTCTCTCTCGCACTTTTCTTTTTCTTCGCTCTCGACGTTGCTGCCCCAGGAAACTCGAGACTCGGATCTTCGAAAATTCCATTCGAAAGTTAGATTTCGGAAGAAACCTGAATTCGAATGCACTTGTTTAAACGTTGAAAGTCGTTGACTTGCTGAATGTGTGTATTTGAGTTTATTTCACGTGTTAGAGAAAAAATTTTTTTCGCTATCGATATTGCGAAATTGAGAGGAACTACACTCGAAAAGCAGATTTTGGAAGAAACTTCAAATGCACTTATTTAACGACGAAATGCATGGTTGACTTGATAAATGAGTGTATTTGAGTCAATTCTCAATTATGCAATACTAGAGGAAAGAATTTTTTCGTTATCGACATCGTGAAATTAAGAAGTACTCCGCTTGAAAGGTAAATTTCTGCTATTTCACTAATTCGATATCAATAGGGCCATATATTATGAGTCAAAAATATCCCGTTAATTAGTGCGATATACTTTTAACTTGAAGTGTATCATTGTAGTCATCGAATTTCACTAATTCAGATTTAAGAGTAGGAAGGAACTTGAATTCGATCGTCAAATGTCGTTGACTCCTGAGACAAGTTTAGTTACGTTAATTGCACTTTTCAAAAATTAGAGAGAAGAATTTCTTAGTTATCGATGTCGAAAAATTGAGGCGTATTCTTCAAATACAATTTAAATTGCACCTGTCGATATACGTCGTTCATTTGCTAAATAAAAATTCGATTCAATTTCACAGCAAAAATTACAAACACACTGCGCAGCCGAAGTGATAAAATATAAAAAAAGTCGACTACGATGCGAATTCATTCAAGAGGACAGATTGTTTTGAGGCTCCGAATTGATCACCGAGGCACTGAATTTTTTCGTGAAAATATCGAAAAATTCGACTACTCTGTAAATTTGCTGAAAAGGACCGATTTTCCCGGCCTCCGAATGAATTCGCCGATGCACTGTATTTTTTCGTGCATCGTGCCTTTGTAGAAATCGCGAGCTCAAGGCGCAGGCTCACCGCGAAGCCGGAGTGGAAATTTCACTTCGTGCGTTACAAAACTGTCAGGGCTCGCGGCGCGCTATATATCCGCAGGCCGCCGCTGCAAAACTTTCATCGATATCGAGCGGCCGCCGGCGAAAAATCCGCCTACACGCCGATATCGTCGAAGGAAAAAAGGTTTTTCGTACTTTCGCAATGCAGTTCTCTCACCTTTTCCTTTTCGGAATTCGCGGTTTTACGTCCTTAGCGAGGAGTCGGAGGCAGGGAGTCGCGGAAGTCGGGGTGAAAAAAACGAGCCATAAATAACGGCCGTAAACGGTAGGCGTTCCGAGGCTTGAATAGCTGGAATCCACGTGTACAATGAGAACCGTTCGATGCCTTTTAAATGCCATCGACACTTTCGGCACGAGACAATTTGACGCTAAACACTAGCTTCGTTCGACCGAGGGAAAATGCACTGTCGTTTTAAAAAATGTGCGCTCTGTCAATATTATTGTGCACAACTGTTTTCCAAAAAAAGTAAATCAGTGCACACTGCACTCATGTTCGCGAGCGTCGAAAATAACTCGAGCCAGCACCTGATAAAAGGCGCGTCTAAGCCAAATTTAAATGCGATCGGACTAACGAGGGCCCGATAAATCCGGCAATCTTATTTATTAGCCTTACACTTTGACTCATCGCGCAATTTATCTCCCGCTGGCTGCATATCTAAATATTTTCGAGTCGGCCGCCTCCTTTTTTTTCCTTGCCCCCGGCCGTCCCGTTTTTTCCCCGTTTAGCGAACCACGCTAAACGCGCATACTTTGTTGCGAACCGGTCGGCTCGGGGCATTGTGAAGGAGCGATTAGGGGCCTGCGCGCGCGCACCGATATCGCCCGCTTATCGAGCGGCGTTTATGCAATCCCCGCCGCCGCGACGCTTTTATCAATCGAATTTGAAGAAAGCCACCGCGGCTTAGGCTCGATTACACCCGCGGGGAGGTGTGGTTTTCGCTCGTTGCTTTCGCTTTTTTATTTCCAACTTTCCTCGAGGTGTGATTTTTGCTTTTTTACCCTTAAATTTTTTTTTCGAAAAGCCACGACGGTTCGTTTTGGACTTGCGAGAGGCGGTCAAACCGCAGGATAAAAGCTCGAATTACCGGAGTTTTTTGTACCGTTAGAGGCTCGCCACTGGGGGACGGGATCGGCAGGTGAAAATTAATACGCGCGAAAAATTGCATACTGTTTGTAAACAATTTTAACGCGAGAACAACTATTGGACCAACTACAGTATACGTGATTTCGATAAGCCCGGGGGAAATAATGAGATACGCTAGTTTAACAGCCGCTGATAAGCTTTATTTTCCTAAGTGTTCGATTGTTTGTGTAAGAATTTTATTGGTAGTATACTGCAAGCGCGACAAGGCGATAATAAAAAATTCATCAAATTTACTACTCCTCGTTGATGTTAAGGGGCTGTCGTATACCGACATTACAGTTTCTCATTTCATTTAATTAATTTCGAGATTAGCAAACATACAATCTTTATGCTTTAAAAAAATGTACCTCTACATCAATAATCATATGATTAAAAAAATTGAATTAATAAAACAAAATATTGTTATATGTTACAACCTTGTACAAGGCATAAAAGTGACGCGTCTCCCTAAAGTACAGTAAAAATTAAATTATTCTTCACTTAACAGACGACGTGGCCTAAAGGTCAATACCGTAGGAAGGAAAAAAAATTATTATTCACTTTCTTTGCGCTGAAAATCGGAAAAGCCTACAGCCTCGCCTACAAGGCTGAAGAAAACGCCGGCATGAATCAGAGGCGAGTTTCATTGAGTAAAACGCGTCGACTCGACGAGGCCTGCGGATAACTGTACCTCTACCCTGAGAAAACATCGGCGCGCGCCGCAGTCGATAAATCAGCGAAGAAGCGGCCATAACAATCAGCGGTAATCGCTTCTCGAAATTCAATTGGTGCGCGCGAGTCGCAAAAAAAGAAGGGACGACACACGGCGGTAAACAACCGGGCGCACGCGCGTCACTTTCGAAGGACAGAGGCATAAAAAGGGTATAACAGGGGGGGAGGGAAGAAAAATGACCGCGGAAAAGGAAGAGCCTCGACGAGGCGTTATGCACGCGTATACGCAGCTCGCTCGGCTAAAATTATCGAATTCCTCCTGTCTCAATGCCGGTTTGTGCAACCTTCCCCCCTTTCCTCCTCCCGAAATTACGAGCCAAAAGCGGCAGGCCTTCGATAGCATTTCTCCGCGAGGCTGTCCTTTCTCTGTCTCCCTCTTTAAAAAAAAATTTTATTCCTTTTATATATTTCATGTACTTATTAGCAATCTATCGTTATCAAAGATAATAACTAAGTTTGTTGTCTGTATATTTTATTATATATAATTTCTTCATTTACATTACATTATACACGTTCTCTCTCTCATTCTATCTCTTTCTCCCTCTTCAGATTGCATTCCTCTCTTTCTTTTTGTCGCTTCGTCGCTTTGGGAACGACAGCGGAGGATACCTTTTTTCGGGAGTGCTCATACGGATTTTTACGGGGTATCGAGTTTTTCGGGCTAAAAATAACGGCGACGCTTTTTTCAAAAGCGGAGAGATCGAGTGCGCAATTAATCGGAGGAACGAGAAGAAATTTTTTTTTTACATAATTCGGGGTGATTTAATTATCGCCTTTGCTCGTTATCGCTCGCCTCGGCGTCTCAGCTTTTCGACGTCCTCCAATCGCCGCGTCGCAGGTCACTGCGTGGCGATTCGCTGAAATAAACAGCGACTGCGATCGCGATATCGGCGAGTTCGTCGAGAGAAAAAAAAACGAAACTTACGACGTCGACCGACCTTGGCATTAACTTTCTAGAAATTCAAAGCGCGAACGTCTAGCGTCACTTCGGAGCTGCGCTCGGTCAACGCCTTCCTTTTATCGATCGGCGCTTTATCTCCGCGGGGACGTCGCGGAAGCGGCAGTCGCTTATCGGCCCCCGAATTCGTGGGTGGGGTTCCCCGGCGGATCCGTCGAGGCTGAGATCGTCGGAAAATCGGGCCGCGCGCGCTGAGAGTTACGTCAGGTCGTCTCCCCGTGTAAGCCGCCGCTGGAAACTGGCAAAGTCACTCGGTGAATGTCGGGCCGCGGACGCGACTTTTCCGAGAGCCGCTGCCTCTTTCTCGAGAGATAGCGGAGCTGCCCCCCCACTAATGGGTCGAGCGGAGCGATAGCCATCGTCGCGCGGATTCTAGTCGCGCGGACGTGCAAATATGCGGGGCCGCCGAGCTGTTCGCTGCTCCGCGATTTTCCAGGCCTGACATTGGTATCGAGTGTAAAAAAAAGAGGCGCCGGAAATTAATTTGTCGCTATCGCGCGGGAGGACGTTGGGCCGGATGTTCCGTCGCGTGCCAGGTTGCGATGTTTTTTTACTTCCTTCTAGAGGAAGCTTTTTTTTTGCTGCGACACAGGTGCGTCGTAGGAGTGAAACGCGCGCGGAATTTGTTGATTCTAATTTTAGTCCAGGTTTTCTTGGGATTGTGTGCGTCTACTGGCGAGAAATTAAGGAGGTTCGTTTGTGATGCGTAGTGTAATCGGGAACTACTTTATACACAGTCATTAATTTTATTTAATTACTTGTATTAGAAAAGTTTAGTATTAAACTTATATTATTATTACTGATAATCTAAAATAAGAAAAAATTGTAACTACTTTTTAAAATTTGGGGTCTCGAAGAATACTCCCAAAATTTTAATTGGTATTAAATTTTCAGAGCTTAATTTGCTTAGTAATCATTATTGATCAAAATGAAAAATTGCATAAGTTAAGTGCCAAATTATTGAAAAACCAATTAATAAGTTTTGAGGATTTTTCTTATAAAACATGAATTAAGTAACTTTAAACTAAATAAATTTCATATTTGTAAAATGCGTAGAGACAATTTGTTGAATAAATTACTCTCACTTTTCGCGAAGATTATTATCGTACTGAATAATCTTGGGATCAAGTTATTTATTTGGTTAAATTTACCACGCGTGTAGAAAGATTATTCCTAAAAGCCGTAATTTTAATAATATAATGTGTATCGTAATTAATGCAAAGTACAAGTAATTTTTAAAATTGATCACTGGTAATTTTCGCGAGAAAATTTTCTCTGTATAGTTAATAATTTGACTCTGCAGTATTATATCGAACGTGGTCCTCTTAAAACTATATGAGTAAATGATATTGATTTTTTAAAAATTTTTTGCGAAGAAAAACTTTTAATTGTTTTGCAATTTGAAAACAATCCAGATCACTGCGAAAATGTTTTTTTAATTTTAATTGGTTTTTAATGAGGCCAAGAGCGTGATGCGAGCTTTTTCGAACGCTTATCAATTCTTTATCTTTTAATACGATGCTAACATCTTTTTTTAAATATCGCACTGCTTTTCAATTATAAACGAGATAAATTTGTTAATCAGTAATTGATCCAGGATAAATTTACGCGCGTAATTAAATATTCAATTTCACCGAATATAATTTAACGATCGCGCGACTGCAACAGTATCTTAGACGTACGTTTCGCAGAAATTGCCGAGTTTATGGTAAAACTCGTCTTGATACCACAATAAACGTAATTGCGGCTTTTCTGAAACTTTTTCGTGACTCACGTTAATTTTTACTGCGGAGTCAAGGTAATTTTGCCGAAAGTCCCAAGGTTTCAGGATGTCAAAAACTTTCCTCCCAATTTTTACTTAAAAAAGAAATCTCATTAAACCGCCCGCTCGAGGTGCAATTGGAAAAAAATTTTTTCTTCCTTCGCTTAATCAAGCGTCGCGATTAAACTTAAAGGCTGCCCCGTTTTCGAGTCGAAATTTTTCGTGTGCTCTCGCGCGCAAAGCCGATCGCGATCTTAAGGAAGCAATTCGTCGTATTTAGAAAGTGATCATACGTATATGGCCGCGGCCGAGTGAGAAATTTTAATGAAGTAACTACTTGTTAACGTCGACATTGTAAAAGTGCACCCGGGAATTTATGCACTTGGAAGTGCCCGCTAATCAAGAAATTTATTGCGCCGAGTTGCGCGCACCGTTCAATTGGCGTTCCTCTTACTTTTTGTCACTTTGACACTATTCCCTTTTTTTGTTCATTTTAATCCGAATATTTCGAACAAGGTCGAAATTATTAAACATCGGTTGCGCAACTCGCACAGGCGTGTTTAAACTAAAATTATTTCCTGAGCTCGACAATGGCGAGGTAGCAAATATTTTTAATCGAGTTTCCAAACATACAATCACGAGGCATCGTTTTCATTATTTGTCAACGTCAATTTTTTTTCGTCACACTGTGAAAAAGCTAATACAGAAATTACCAAAAAAGTTTCCTACTACATGGTGCACAGTAGAAGTCACAGCAAACATTACTTATAGTAAATTTTACTTTAGATTAAGTATATTTTATATTTTATAGAACAAATTACTCTCAGTTTTTGCAAATATTATTATGTTTTAGTAATATTTGAAACAAGTAATCTGTTTAGTAAAAATTATACACAATGTGCTAAAAATTTCCACAAATCTGCTAATTACAATTTTCTGAGTATTTTTTACTATGATAGTTAATAATTTTTACTAACCAAACCACTTAATCCTAAGATTACTAGAAACGTAGTAATTTTTATCGAATTATTTTCTCTGAGTATATGTAGTCAACTGTTCTATGTAGCTATAGTTTAAAACAGTAAAAACTATATACATATAGTAAAATTTACTATGCAGTTTATTACTTTTATTACAAGAAAATGATTATAACTTCCTAGTTCTTTGTACTATAGACTGTATAAACTGTTATTGAAAAAATAACAAAATTCCATAATTCTGATAACAATTACTATATTCTGATTTACTAAGGTGCATAGTAAAATTAACATTTGACATTTTTTTGTCTCAGAATTCGCTCCATGATGCATACCGTTTAGCACCCTTGTCGGTTAAGTAATGGTTAAGGCACACTCTGCTTATTAAAAGAATTAAGCTGGGCTGTATTAAAAAACCAGTTCTCCCCTATCTAATTTCGAGCGCGACAGTTATTATTACACTTTCTGGATTGCAAGCCCAGACGGATTTCCAGTCAATTACGCAGTGTATCGAGTTAAGAAATTACCATTTCTCGTTTCTTTTAATTAGATGTAAAGCATTTTTTTCACCGCGAGCGGACACCGGCAATTAATTTTTCACTCGCAATTGCCGAAAAGTCCAATTTTTACCTCGCGCGCTACCCGCAGGGGGACAGCGAATTCCACCGCGGCTCGAATTTTCGAAATTATTCTCGATCGAAAGGGGGGTTATTGACTTCACGTAGACCGCGTTTAATCACCGATTACTCGAAAGCATGTAATTTGAAACTCTTATAAATAACGAAAGCTGTTTTCTCACAGCGATTGAGTTCTTTTCTCAAACTTTGTTTCCATGACAGGTTAATTACGGCGGACGCAATATTTCTCCAACGAAATTCTTCTAGATTGAAACTAAAAAATATGGTGAAATACAAATCGAAGTCAGAAATTATATTCGACACGTAATGTTGAAATATGGAAAGAAATTTTCTTTTATTTATTTAAATAAATAGGAATATCAGAAGCTTGTATATTTTACAGCTGAAATCTAAGGAAAAAAGCCCTAATAAAAATTTCAGAACACAGTATACTTAAATGTTTTGTTGGATTCAATAGTTCTTTGAAAAATGTACTAGAAATTTAAGGAATTTTACTAAGGGTTTTTTTTAATGCTCTATATGTTCCGCATGAAAAAATACAAATTTTAAGATATTTTTATATCAATATTTTATGACAAGATGCGACTTGTTTTAGGATATAAGATAAATTTTAGGCAGAGTCGCATCCAGAATTTATTGAGTGGAGATATCAACTGTTATATTTATTTCAATTAACGGATAATTGTTAATTATACGAAATTTGTTATTAAATCAAAGTTTAATCTCATCTTATAAGAAAATAATTTTCTTAGTACTCTTGAATCCAACAATATTTTGAAACTATAGAAACTTTTTTCAATGCACAGCACTCTGCAAATAACTAATTTATCTGGTAAACTATAATTTTTTCACACCTTATCTTCCCGAAACTTTTCAAATTAGATTGCACGAATCGATTTTCATTAAAAATATTCATTAAAAGAATTTGCATGACAAATGAAAAAATGACGGTTTTGATGTCTCTGTCTCAAGGGAGATTGTTACAGATATATTCAACATAAATTTTAATTCAATAAAATAAAAATATTGGGACTCTGCGCTAAGATTTATTAATATTATGTATTAAAATAACTTTTGTAATATTAAACTTCAAGACTTCATCCTTAAAAGCACTTCTGACACTCTTTAGTGACAGAAAATCCACGAATCCTCCTAAAAAAAAGTCTTACTAAAAATTTCTCTCCGCAACAAAAGCCCCGATCATCCCGCTACAGTACCCAGCGCAAAGCCCATTAACCATCGAGCAGCGAAGCCGCGGAAAGGCCGTGGGCGTCGCTCAAAAAAGCCGATCGACTCTCGGCAGAGCCGGACGCAAAAAAAAACTGTTAAAAAGCGCGAAAAAGCCTCCGCACCCCGGCAAAAAGTCCCATCAACGACGGCGGCCGTCGCGGGTTCTTGCCTCGCGCGCGCACATCGCAACTCGCTCGGCGCGCGGATCGGGGCACAGCGAGGCGCTCGCGCGCGAAAAAGAAAAGAGAAGTGATTCAAGACTTTTCGCAATCTCCATTAGCGAAGAATGCCGAGCACGCCGCCGACGTTCTTCGCACGAAAATGAAAGTACTCCATTTCTTGCGGAGCGCGCGAGCGCCTGGCGCGGCCGCCCGCGAGTAAAAACCGCCAGCCGAGCGAAAGGCGGAAAAGCCTTCCCCCCTGCGCGCTCGTCTATATAGCGGTGCTGTATATACGTATGAGCGCTCGGCTGGCCCTGTGTGTACGTCTACATTTGTGAATTTATCCACGCGTATATATACGTCGGTATGACGCTGTGCATGTGTGGGATGTGTATGATATGATGAGTGTACTCGTGTGAGTGTGCGTGTGTGTGTGTGTGCATGTGAGTTGGTGTGTATATGTGAGTATACCAATGTACGTGTTTGTGGGATCGTATGTGTGAGTTTGTCTCAGTGCGCGCGTGTTTGTGTGCGTGGAGTGTCCAAAGGTTCGCACGTGAGACGAGGCGCTCGGAGGATTCGCTCCATTCATTGATTAACGTCGAGCGTAAGCGCGTGTGTGCGGTGCGTTAATTAAGATAAATACACGTTATGCCAACGACGCTTTTCCTTAGCGCGTGCGATTTTCGCGACGCACGCCGTTATATCCCATTTTTTGCTTTCTCATATAGAGAAAGCTTCGCGATGGTAGTCAGTTTTTTCATCTTTTGATTTAGAAGTGTGCACTGAAGTTCTGGCAGTACATTTAAAAAAATGTGTTCATTAAATTCCACTAATCTAAAAACTAGATATAGTCCTGATTATAATAGTAGAAGTTTAGTTATGGACGGATGAGACTGTGTGTGTGTGCATAAGCGTGTTGTACGAGTGTATATCATATCTAGCCCATAACTACTTTCTAATAGTATCATAATACTATCTAAAATTTATTTTTCCCAAAAGTTGAATTCAATTTATTAAAATAGAGTTAGAAAATTCTCAAGAATATTTATAGATTAATTTTGATTTACGAGTTTCTTATTTCGCAGCTTATTTCTATTTTTTCCCTCGCTTCTCTCGGGTATTTGCTTCCTGGGGTTCGATGCTATCGGAGCGGGAAACTCGGTCCTCTTCCGCGCTCATTGGCCGGGAGATGAAAAATTGAGAGTGAAAGTTTTTTGCGCGGCGCTCGCGCGCGTGCGAGAGAAAGAGAGAGAGAGAGCTGCCCAGGTGTTACGGGGAATTACGAAGATACATGACGTGTAATTTTTTATAGAAACTCGTACGAGCGCCTCACGCTGCCGAGAAAGGCTTTTCTCGCATTTTTACTTCCACCTTTGTTGTAGCGACGCGACGCGCGCGTTTCTTTTTCCTGCGCTTGCAACTTTTTGTCGCGGGCTCTTTAATGCATTCCCAAAAGAGCTGCACATTTTTTCCGATGTACACGCTCGCGTGAAAAGGTGAAGCCTGTCAAAATAGACGTTCACGCGGTGACGGAGCGACGAAAGTGCCAGTTACACTTGCTTATCGTGTTTATACTTTTTCAAACACAATGTGTACTAGTCTCGTGGTAGATAACGTATCGCAGTCCACGCGTCTGATAACAGGCAGCTCCGCTAAATCCCCACCCCCGTATACGACGCATCCACGTGCTCGCAAAATTTTCTCATCTTGTACTCCTTCCCTTCTGTTTCAGACTGCCGGCTTCCGGACGGCGAGGTGCGCCCCGACGGACCAAAGAAGATCAGGAAGAAATATAGTTAACGTGATTTAAAAAAAAAAAAAATAAAAAAAAGTGTGTTCGCGTCCGTTGATCGGATCGAAAGTGAAGGACCCAGTGGCAGGGACCAGTAGCTCTCCAGCTTTGGATGGACGCCCTCCTGAGATAAGCCGCTCCAGCGCACGTCTCGGGAGACAGCGAACGGCACTCGAGGCCCGACAAAGGTGAGCCCCGTGTTTGTTTCGATTAGAGCGTTTCCTCGTTCCACCACGAATTTTCCTCCTTCCTCTAATTCGCAAAATTCACCTACGTGTACGCCGATGATTTGCCGGTCGCGCGGCTCTTTATCGGGGTTTATTGACGCTCGTCGAGCAGAAAGAGCGGCTAATCCGATGTGTCAACATTTGTTACGTACGCGCAAAGTTGAGGAGGCGCGAAAAGCTCGATCGATAGCCGCCGCCGAGGGTAACGCCGTGCTCGCTCTTACCGTGCATATATTCAACGGCGACCGCGGCGAAGGATAAACAATAAGTTCTCTTATCTGACAAGTGAAGGACTTTTTAAAAAGCGAGGAAAAAATGTAGTTGCTTCGTTATAATCTACGTAATACGTTTTTAAGTGGGTCGTATTAAGCAATTGTTTATTTTTGACGCGCAGCATATCCTCGGCGTCTCTCTCTTTTTTCCATTGTTATTTCTCTTTTTTTTTCAATGCAACTCTGTACATCTCGGGGATATTAATATCAAATATTTAACACCGTGCAGGTGTTGAAGGTGTTGAGATAAAAGTTTTACCGGTGTGTATTGGTTACGTGTAGTTTGCACACTATTGGTGGTCTCCTTCTTTTGGACCATTTAAATTATAATAAAACGCTGACGGATAAGTATACGAACCGAAGAATATTTTATCGACGAAATACACGGTTAATTAAACGCAATCGCGTAATGCCTGTCTATTTTCAAAATCGACGTGTTTTTCCATTATAACCAATTGTGTAACGATTGGGGTAAGTGTTCAGGTGTTCGGTTGGTTCAATAAAAAATTCACATTAAGATAAACTTGATAAGGAAGCACAAATGAAAATTTTGTGGCTCCACTTTTTCCTTCACGGCTCTTAAAATGGAACAAAACCAAATATGTATTCAGTGTTTGAAATTAATTAATTGCGCGCAGAACAAACGGTAGCGATGTTTTTTCCCAGTTTTTTTACCAAATGCGTAAACTAATTAAATGAACGTCGCGAAAATGTAGAGGTTCATTGATCGATTAAACAATTAGAGGCCACCGACTGTGTGTTGTACACAAAAGTCATTTTACTCTGATAAGACCAGCACACTAAGAAACTGTCCTTTTATTTAACAAACTAGGCTAAAGTTACACGTGTTTAAAAATTAATGTGAAAAACATTAAACGGAACAAACACCCAGATAAGACATTCGCATTTTTTCATTAATTGCATCAATGCAAGAAAAAATAAGAAATGAAGAACAGTAAAGGTCATTGATTTTGTAATAATTAAATTTTATAGTAGAAATGATAAACATATAAATATAAACTGTTTACAAATGTAAATGTTTTCTGATTTAAATTTAGTCATTAATTTTTAAGAATCTTAAATTTATAAGGCAAATTTGAAATGGAATTGTATATTATAAATAAGGAAACTTTTATGTTTATAAAAGAATTATATTTTGCTTATCAATTCAACAATTCGACCATAAAAATTAAGTATCACAAAATTATGATTTGAAAATTTAAATACTAGCAAAATCCAAAACGGCTTAATTTTTTATTATACTTTTAATAAAACTTTGAAAAATATTTAGTTATCAAAATACAGTTTTTTATCTCATAAAGACACTTCTTTTTATTTTACAGTTTCTAATACATGATTTTACTAAATAATATATAGAGCAGCATTTGACTAAATTAAATAGTAAAATGACAGGTTAACATACATTCTAATTTTTAGAAAAATTGATCAATAAAAATTTGTTTAAATTTATATTTTAGAGTAATTAGAAAATTTGAGAAAATACTTGTAATGATAATGATTTCTTATATGTTTAAAAAAGAAAATTATGATTTAATGTTGAAATAATTAATTTTGAAGGTAGAATTGATAAAGATTTAAATATAGTGTGTTTAGAAGTATTTAAGAGTTTTCTTATTTACTTATATACATTAATTCTCAAGAATTTTAAATATTTTGGCGGCAAATTTCAAATTCAAATATAAGCTACTCAATATAAGCAATAAAGAAAATTTGTGTCTACACACCAATTATATTTGTTTGTTTATGAACAACATTCACATTTGTTGTTTAAATAACTTAAATTTTCCGCGCGCACTTTTAAGATCCTCACGGAAAAGTAAGACACCATCTAACCGCGCGCTAACGAGCAAGCGCATCGGGCAAACAAGATCGTCGAATGCGAGGAGCTAATTGGTGAGCGGCGAAAGCGGCCGAGGGCTCGCGCAAGGCACGTGTCGCGCACGTGCTCCCTCGGCGCCATAATTCGGGCCGCGAAATCGCCGAGGTCCGCGAAAAAAAAGGCCGCGCGCGTCGAAACGGAAAAGCCGGATAGCGGCGACGTCGCGCGACCGGCACCTACTCGTACGCGCGGCCCGCCCCCACCGCCAAAGTGGCACGATGCGCGCGGCGGCGCGCGAAAAACTCGCAGGAATGCAAATAGCGCGCGGACTTTTCGCCCACTCAGCGCGACGCGCCGCGCAAAAATCTCGGGTTCACGTCCGCGCGGTAAGCGGACAAATTTCGGCGGGATGAAATGAGATCTTCGATTCGTCCGGATATCTTTCGAGAGAAATAGGATTGAGATTTTTCGAAAAAAGGCGAGATTGAAGAATCTTATAAATCCTTGAGAGATTCGGTTTTGGTCTAGATTTTTTGCGTATTAATTAATCTAAGATTTTAAGAAATCTGTGAGGGATTTTTAAAGAACGTAAGTCTCTTATCTACTGTGGAGGTTTTCTTGCATCGAGATTCTTTCGATCTAGATTCTCTAGATTCTCGAAAAAGGCAAACCTTTCGATGTACATTGAGAAATTGAATTGAGATGCTAAAATCTTGGAGATCGAGATCAAGTTCGAGGTTTCAAGGAAAAGTTCAAGATTTTACGATAAAGTCGCACTCCACTAAATATTCAAATATTGAAAGTGAACAACATAGTTTGTTTCTCGCTACGACACAGTAGCTTATTTTCAGTCATACACGGAGGAAAAAGCTTTACTAAAAATTTTAATGCTCTCACTCAAGAACGATAGTTCTCAGAGGCTAAAATTATTGGAAAAATTGACTCTTGTCAGTTTTCACTCGCTGCTAGTGGTTATTCACCCTCTTAGATTATGAAGCTTAAAAGAATGTAACGTTTGGTCAACCATTATGTTACGAAAAAATATCTGCAGTTAGATACTAGTAAAAAGTGTTTATTTTAGGTATTAAAAATGGAATATGTAATTTCAAAATCTTTACATACTTTCAAGCATTTTCTTCTAACCTATTAAGATACCTTATGAAAGATTTAAACATCTTTTATAAAGTTCAGATTAATTGATGTAAACATTGGTAAATTTTATTATTTTGAATATCAAAACTAAGTCATTTTTATCTTCTAAACATTTTTTTAAACAAGCTAGTTCTTAGTTTTAAAATAAAGTGTGATTTTTACTCAAAATCTCGAAATTTAATAATAAAATAATTACAATCAAGTATTTAACTACACAGTTTATAAAATCATGTAAATGCTGTAAACTAAAGCCCGACCTATACGCGATCAACGAAAAATCAAGATTCTTCTCTGATCTACCTGCAGATCTTGCTTCGTAATCAGAAAATCGTACTTTTTCTTCAACGTGGTTGCAAGTATTCATCACTATCTAAATTGAATTAGTGAAAAACCATTACAATTAGTGGAATTCCACTAAAAAATAGTGGAAAGTGCTCCACTATTCAGTAATTAGTGGAGCAAGTTCCACTAA
>UXGC01000645.1:52952-70888 GCA_900480045.1 Eurytoma adleriae | reverse complement strand
CTAAGCAAAAATTAAAATAATGATCATTAGTAACAATCTTATCTGTCACTATCTCTACTATACATTATTTTATTTAATTAAAGAATATCTTTATCTAAATGAATATTAGCTTTTCAATCTCTTACTGAAGTGAAGATTTCATGTACATACTATTATATTGCATTAAAAGTCGCGATACGAAGTAAATGTATTCATTAACGCAAGAGTAATGAACAATACAATTTTGGGAATAAGTTGAGTTATAGGTCATGTTCCGTGATTTACATTGTCTAAGAGAAATTTTTAAGGTTCCACTATTTTTTTATCGAAAATGGATTGACTTTAAAATAATTAAAAAATTAGTGTTATAAAGTGGATATACAGACAATTAAGAAATTTCAGAAAAATAACAAGATAATTCGTTCATTCACTTTTGCAATACACCGGACTTATAAATCACTCAAACATCAATGGGATGCCGAATGCAGTATTTATATGTAATACATGTACTTCCAATACTGTGTTGATAATAAGAGATATCTAATTTGATAAATATTTGTAGTGACATTTACGACGCCGCATTGGTCAGCGATAACGATAATCAAAACAGATTATAGGCGAATATTATATTAACATCAGACCAGACAGCACGACATTTGCAGTTATGGAATAAACAGCATATGATAAAGTGTCATTTAATCACCTGTCGCAGCTGCAGAAAACATGAAAATGGGAACCACCAAGGAAGAATTCAGTCCTCCGCCAAGTAATTACATTTTTATTTAATATTTTATCATTTAATATTTGTTCATATTTTTTAATTCATTTTTCATTAGATGTAAGTAATTTAAATAATCTCATACAAGAGTAAAAATAAATTTCGCACACACTGAGAAACTTGACGATAATTTCAAAGCATGAAAAGAGGTGTCTGACCTCTTAACACTGTATCGTCGACATTTATTGATAATGTGTGATTTCAGAAATGTAAATGTTCGATAATTTCTGTGCTCTTTTAACATAAGATACGCTAACTTAGTAGCAAAATGTTGCGCGTCGAAAGAATACCGCTTTTAGAATTAAGCTACTCTTACTCGGATGTTGCAGAAAAACTGGGCGCTCGACATGTGCAGTGTCTGTTACTGTTTCTGGGCATGGCGTTGGGATATGCGCTTAGGGTTTGCATGTCTGTGGCTATTGTTGCTATGAAAAATGCAAAAGACGCCAATCCAGATTTTCCGGTATGTATTGTTCACATTACTAGTATATAAATAAAAAAATAAATTTTTTTTTATAATTTAAAATATTATTTATTTACTTTTTTATTTGAATAAATAGTTATTTTATTATTTTTACATTTTCTTATATTTTCATTCAAATGAAAATAATTGTACAATAAACGCAATACTCAGACTGAAGATGTTGATATAATAAAATTATCAATTAGTTAATTTCCAATTTTTATAAATGTCATAATAATCTTGCAATCAAGGTATTAAATTCTGATTACAAGATAAGATACAATTATGACATCGAAAAATTATGAACACAAGTGAAAATTGTGTTTTAAAAGTCTCATACATAACTGTATTTTACTAATCTAAATTTATATTTGCCGTACTAATTAAAATATTTATCAATAATTAGGAGTACGAATGGGACCAGCAAACCAGCGGTTTTATTTTGACCTCCTTTTTCTGGGGTTACGTTGTAACTCAAGTACCAAGCGGTCATCTGGCTACCACATTCAGTGCCCAGAAGCTGTTAGCCTTTGGTATTTTCCTGAGTTCTGCACTCAACATGTTGGTGCCTTTTCTAGCCAACTATGGGGTCGTTGCTGTTATCAGCTGTAGGGTTGTAATGGGTCTTTGTCAAGGTTGCTTGTTACCTTGCACTCAGACACTGCTGTCTCGATGGGTACCGCCTATGGAAAGAAGTCGGCTCGGTAAGATTACTTTACTGATATATTAATTGACTCTTAGGATTTACATCTTGGTAAATAATAAAATAGGAAAAAGATTAAAATGATCTGGTAACTACAGGTTCATTTGTGATGAATGGAGCGCAATTTGGCACTGTGGTAACGATGCCCATCACTGGAGCTCTTACAATTTCCAGCATTGGCTGGCCTAGTGTCTTTTACATCTTCGGCATAGCTGGTATTGTTTGGAGTGTTATTTTCTATTGCATGGGTGCGGATCATCCATCGGACCACCCGTCTATTTGCCCCAGAGAAGCACACTACATTAACGGAAGTCTCGGTAACTTGAATAAAGTTGCTGGTGGTCAGGTAAGCATCGATTACTCATTTTAGACCATTGCCAATAAAAAAAAGGTATGTATCTATTTCAATTTTTAGAAACCAAAAGTACCGTGGAAATCAATAATGACCTCAGTGCCAATGTGGGCACTGATCATAGTCCACTGTGGACACAACTGGGGCTTCTACACCCTCCTCACCGAGATGCCAACCTACATGAAAAACGTTCTAAACTTTGATACATCAAAGGTAGGTCAAAATTTTCCCAAATAAGAGAAATTTGTATACTGAAAAATTTAATTCTAAAGCAACCAGCTTATGAATAACTGTGTGATAATTATTAATTATTAACCTTTCAAAAGAGTGGCATGATAGCAGCCCTGCCGTACCTGACCATGTGGCTTTTGGGCTTCCCCGTGAGCTTCTTCGCGGAATTCGCGCAGCGCAAGGGCGTCTCCGTGGAAATCGTACGAAAAGTTAGCAACTCGGTTGGTCTCTGGGTACCAGCCGCTGCCATGATCGTCCTGAGTGTCGTCACGACGACCGATGTCAATACCCTGGTGGCCATCCTCGTCGTTGCCGTGGGTTTCAACTCCGGCATCTACTGTGGGTTCCAGATCAATCACATCGATCTTAGCCCGAACTTCGCCGGACCCATGATGTCTGTCACGAACTTCTTCGCCAACGTCCTCGGCATCGTCGCGCCACTTGTATGCGGCGCCATCACTAACAAGAATGAGGTAATTGACCTTCGCGACTATTCCAGTTTCACGTACTTGTTGTTTACCTTATCGAAAAAGTGCGGATTTTTGTAAGATTATAAATAATGCAAATTATATTTACTACAAATGCTAATTGTTTCGGATTGCTAAAATATTAATTGAGAACAGATTAACAAAATATTAATTCGTGATTTTTTCATAATTTATAATTTTTAATGGATTTTGAAATTTTATAATGATAAAGTTTTAAACGTCAATTTACGTTTTACTATTATGAAAATTGCGCAATCAATTTTAAGTTTAAAGAAGTTTGTCGAATTTTTTTATTTTGTTCCGATAAGTTTTATTACTCAAAAGATAAGATAAATCATTACTTGCGGTTAAAATTCCTTATAGATCCGCTTTTTATCATGCATTATTTGATCTATTGAAGATACGAAGCTCACTGACGGGCATAAGAATTATTAAAGATTCAGATCAATCACATTTTTATTAGTTCACCAATGAAACGAAATTATTTTTGATAAGGGAATTTTTATTGCCTTTTTCTATTACCTTTTTTATATTCTAAAATTTATTGTAAGTTACGAAACAATTAATCATTAATACATTTTCAGCACGATCCAAAATTGTGGCACATTGTTTTTTACATCACAGCAGCGTTTTATATCGTCACAAATTTGGTCTTCGTTATTTTCGGAAAGGCTGACTTACAGACATGGGATGAACCGGAAGGTGGCACTGGTCCTAGTGCACCAAGACGTGGTCGTCCCTCGGTAATTTCCATCACTGGAGAACCGACTTCCTTGTCATTACCAGAAAAGATTGATGATGAAGAACAATCGCCTTGCTGACAAGCGGTCCTCAATTAATTTTTGTAAATACTTTCCTTTTATTAAATTAAGTTAGCCAATGTAAACTGTCATACATTTTAAATCTTTTTGAAACTAATATTTAGTTTCTGCATATATTTGTTAATGTTTGAAATTGGAATCATTAGTTATTCTTTTGTATATACGTGTTCCAGAAAGTGAAAAGAGTAATTTTATAATTTATAGAAATGTTGTACAGAGAATAGAAATCGGTAAATTATTTTTTTATTGTAAAGAAAAAAAGAAGATAATTATTTTACATGGTAGCGTCAGCAATATTTGTACAAAAGTTAAGACACAGTTAATTTGTTGTTTAAATGTCCAGCGTAACTGTAAGTTAAGGAGTGACAGAAAAATGTTGTTGAAACGCTAAAACGCTCTATGACGATCACAACAGATTTACAGTAGTCAATTGTTATATTTATGTTGTTACATATAGACATTATGTACTTATCGAACAATTGTTGTTCATTAAAATTAAAATACTCAGAGAACAATTTATTAATTGTTTATTTGAATGGTTCATAAAAACTAATAATCATATCTTCCATCTTAAGTGTAATTAAAAATATTGAGTATTCTTTTATCTTTTCAATTCACAATTTTTATGGGTATACCAATGTTATTACACTTTCTTAACAAGTACTGACTTCAAAAAACATTTCGTAAATGAAATTCTTAATGTAAAGCGAAATTTCTCCACAATGTATCAAAAAATGAAGACTCACTCTAAATATGAAAATGTGGCTGAGCACAGCTTAAATAAATATGTTGCAACTTCAATGCTGTAACTTATCGATTTATCAAATATGTGAAAGACAAGGTGAATTCAATGAATTGTTCATTCACTCTAACATCGAATCAGTGAATTTCACTTACTCGTTTTAAGACAGCTCTTACTGATAAGGAGCTGCACATGTGTCTAACCGATCTTCGATATCCGATTTGTGATATATCGCCTGCATCACGAGACACGGGTTGATCGGCTGACGAGAAATTCCGAACACTTCCACTGTCGCGATAAAGCGAACGCTTTAAAATAAAAAGAAAATACCACTTCACGGACGCGGCTGATCACCTTACGCGTTCCCTCGTCGTTGCATTGACGATCGAGCAGATAGCTTCTGTATACGTTGCTCAGCATAAAAATGTCCTATACCTCGTGCAGACGCCCAAGTACGAAAACAGTGAGCAGGGAAAACATCGCGATAAACGAGGCTGCCTCTGAATTTTTCGTAAACGCGCTTGCGCTATCGCGATTGATCGGAAACGCAATTTTTATAAATCGTACAATGTTAGTTAAATGTTTTACCTGCTGATACTTCTAAAAAAATTGAATTTACATAACAGTAATAAAAAGTAGCTAATTTGCATGAAATTAAATTTCAATTCAAATTTCGACTGTTTGTTTGTAATTAATTATGTACTGGAGTGTTTTGAAAAATATTTTACGAGCCTATAAAAAACTAACAAAGCCAAATGTAGGAAATTACTAAATTTTTACTGAAAGACACCACAGTTTTAATGCAGCATTGAACAAAAATGAGGTAAGTGTTTGAAAATATTTCTTAGAAAGGGCAGTTAAAATGATCAAAGATTTATCAGTGTTAATGTTAGGTACCTCGGCAAAGTAAAGCGAGCAGAAAAATGAGAAACTGTTTCTAATTACCGCCTTTACCATTGTATCATCATGCAATTGATGCTATCTTCGGCATAATAATACAGACTTCTTAACCCATTTCCTATGTGATCGCCAAAGATATCCAACAATTTTTTTCCACGCTCAGTAATGTTGCTTTACAATCTTACCTCAGTAACTTTCAACCTTCCTACAAATGCACGTAATGATTGATACTACTGACGTATTTCGTATCCTTTTCCTGTAAGTATTGCAGTAAAATACATATTATAACTTTTAATGAGTTAATTACTTGAGATTATTTATTCTCAAACAGAAAACAATAATATTTTTTTATTTCATTATTTATGATTATGATTTTTTTCCTTGTTATTGATAAATTATATTTAAGTATATTAATATATGATTTATGACGCTTTTCAGCGTTCAATTGCGTGCTTGTAAATGCCCACTTCTCTTAGCAAGCTCTATATATACGTATTGTAATTAAAATCAACGAGTTTAAAATAAAAAATACTATTTACGAGTAATTGGATAAAACTAAATAATGAAGCTATCATCCAGACTATTGAACCTATTTAATAAAAATACATGAAAATCATGTAATGTGTTCAAAACCGCAGTAATTAGTCAGGCACAAAAAGTAAATATCAATAATCGCGCAACAAAGATTGTGTTGTGCGTTCCATCGTTCTTGAAAAACAAAAATTTCATAATACAAAACATGCTTAAATCGTAAATCCGCAAAAAAAGCAAAAAAAATATCCGGGAGGACACTGCACTCGTTGATTCGCCTTGGGCCACTTCGCTCCGTTCATTCACGAAACATCGATCGCACGCTGAAAGCAAAATTCGCTATGATCAAGGCCGCGCCTTTTAGCATCATCCTCGCGCCTCGGCGCACCGCGCAAATACAAAGGAACCGCGTAAGCGGCCGCAAACGACGAACCGCACGAGAGCTGATAAATAACGATTCGCGACGATAAAAGCGAGAATGAGTCTTCGTGCGAGCTCGAGCAAAATAACGACCAATTTTCTTTGTTGCGTAAAGCTCGGCGAAATGCGGAGAAGATTGCGCCGCGCGCAAGTTAAACAAAGCGCGCCCGACGCACGTACTTACCGGCCACCATAATCGCGGAGCCGCCGCGGGATTCGCTTGAATATTTGAATCCGCGGAGAGCATATTCGCCATCGATACTTTGGAAAATTTCTTTTTTTTTTTTTTTATTTAGTTCGCGTTGTCGCGGCGATGGAAAATTTGTGATGTTACTATTGCGCGAGGAATTTTCTTCGAGTTACGCTCCGCGTAGTACGCATCGAGACGTATATCGGGACATTTGTTGTCGTTTTTTTTACGAAACTCGCGATTAATACGTGTTTCTTTAGTTCATTTTTCAAAATACTCCATTAGTTTGATAGTCGCTATAATGTATCGTTCGCATTTTTTATTTTGTTATTTAAAGCGTAATTAAAAAAGCGTGAATGAGTTTTCACAGACATTCTCAAGCTCAAGTATAATAAGGGATGCAGTTGTCTTATGTAGATCTTAATTGTGAGTTGTATGCTGAGATCATTTTCATCAAAATTTTTGAAAATATCACTGCAAATATTACGAAAAAAAGATGTAACAGGGAAGCTTTACCACACAGGAAAATTTCTTTGTATTTTTCCGAAACTTAAAATATGATCACATCTCAGTGCGACTATTAATTTTCATTATGTCTAATAGATGTTAATTTTTGCGGAATCACAAATTTGTGTTTTTCATACGTTGAGCTTTATCTGTAATCATAATTATAAATGATAGTTAAACATCGATCAGTAATAATTTTTAGAAGAAAACTGAGTAAATTTTTAAATCAACTGGTTTTCAATTGCCCTTATTAGAGTTCAATACAACACACGTTATTTTTTTGCAAAAAAAACAGTGTAAGTATTATGCACTCAGGAAACATTTCATCGGGAGGCCACCACACATCGCCTTGAATGTGCTCTTTACAACTGTGCTTTCTTCACAATAGCAAAGTCTGATAGAATAATGATCGATCGGCCGATCGAACTAGTATCGAGAAAATTGAACGACATTGTAAAGAGATATCTTCCGCAAAAATACATCATTGTTATTATGTAATGATTGTTAATAAAGAACTTGCGAATTGTTACGCACTTTAAATGAATTTTTAAAGATTTTTTTAAGAAATATTAAAAAAATCCACTTGAGATAGAAAATATGATTCCAGAATCTGAAAGAAGAATTTATTACTATAATTGATGTATAATTGATTTAATTAGAGCACAAGTCTTTTATAAATATATAATTAAAATGATAGATTTTGTTTTCATTTGAAAGTCTTTTTTAAAAAAGCTATTGTAATGTTGTTTTGACAATGATATAATTCTTTATTTCTTTGTTTCAATTGTATCATAATGGCGTAATAATTCAAAATTGATTATAACTTATCGTACCATACCATAGAGATTTTTTTTAATCGTTTCGCAGTCGTTAAACATTTAACAAGACATTCAACGATTTTGAAATGAATAAAAGAAAAGTTACAGTTGTGCAAGAGGAAAATTGCAATTTTTAGGGCAATCGTTAATAATTTTTTAAATTAATTGACAATAATTTACAACATCACTTTTAATAACATTAAAAATTCGTAATACCAAAGACGTAACACGATATTCCTCAACGTAATCGTAACTTTTACGCAACCGTAATCCTCCCCCTCATCGCAAACTTGAAAAAAGATAAAAAAAGTACGCGTTCGCGCGAAACTCCTGCACTTAAAAACCGAGGCAGCGCCGCAACTTTGGAAAGCCCGGTCCGTTTTCCCTGCGCTTCGATCCGTTCGTGTCCCTGCGCGAGTCATCGGCACCTGCGGCCAAAGTAGCCCTGCCCGACGACGGACGAGCGAACGCGTGCAGCGGCGGTAAGAGGAGCGTCTCGGCAGAGCGGCGGCGGCGGCCCCCGATCGTCCTCGCGGCGAGCGGGGGCGCGCGACCGACCGGCGAGTCGTGCGCGCATAAAAACGACGCCGGTGTCCAGGCGATCCCTGAGTGTGCGGCTCACTGCTCCGGCGGCAATAGTCTACGCGAAGGCGCGCGAGAATGTGTGCGCGCGTGTGACCGACCATCAAGCCGAGCCCGACGATCGCGCGCCCGCGACGATCCGATCGCTCGAGCTCTCTTACACTTTGCCGCCGATTTTTTTTTTTTTTTAACTTTTCGAAGGAAGATTAAAGCTACTTAAAGAAGGCGTTGAAGATTCGAGCGGTTGGGTAGTTTTTTTTCTTTTGGCTGGAGAAGCCTTCGGAGTAGAGCTTTTCGTTCGGGAGGGACAAGGAAAAGACAGCCAAGATGACGCACAGGGCCAGCGTGAGGAGGGTCTCCATTGCGGAGAACATGAAGATCTCGCCCCAGAAGCCGAAAGGTAAATATGAGAATTTTTTTAGAGATCTTTTTTTTTGTAAATGATGGATGGAGTGCACGGGAGATTTTGGAGGCAGTGGAAATCAAAAGTTTGTTTTTTATAACATGAGTTGTTTGTACTTGAACAGATAGATTAGATCTTACTGGCGTAGGCGGAATAATTAATCTAACTGAATTTTCTAACAGAAATCAATTAAATTATTTAACTGATTTAAAAAATAATTATTTATTTTATCGACATTCTAACAAATTGTTTCACTGTGTTACTTAAGTATTATAAGAGAACGCAGCGGAACTAATTGTGTTCCTGTTCTTTGTTTAAAAATATTTATTATAAACATTAAAAAGTTACAACAGTGAATGGTCCTTTCGTAAGAATGTAATAATGTTCACATTCGCGAGATAATAAGTAAGTAAATATTTACAAATTACGTAATGGTTGTAAAACTTTGAAAATATTTCTTGAAATTAATGCAGAATTTAATATTTAGAATTAATTTTTAAACACAAAATTAACGAGTAAATATATTTTCTCTATTTAATTACGTTCTGTAATAATATTAAGTACTTAAAAATATTTCCTTAATTACAAAATCTATATTACATATCTATAGAATGAAATAAGTAGATAAAACGCCTAATTAAGACTTAAGTATAAATTAATATTCAGTAACAGATAAATAAAAAACTCTGTTAACATTTATTCTAACATTAGAAATTAATTAATTTTTTGAAATAATTATAGATTTGAAATTTTTGTTTATATTTCAATACAAATTATAAAATTCCTGCAAATAAAATTTAAAATAATTATGATAAAAAGTATTTAAATAATAATTGTTTTGAGCGACATTAAACTATTACGTTTGTAATATTATAAAATAAATTAATAATTAATTTTCAAATATATCAAAGTTTTCTATAAATAGAAACGATTTTAACTATACAGATCAAATATTTTAATAATGTGATGAGTTCACAGTGTAAATGACTATAATGGAAATTACTCTTTCTTTAGTACAATAAATTTCAATTTCATTTTTAATTAAATCTTCTACAGAAAAAACTTTTTTTATTAAAATACACTCTTCGGATGATTATATTATCTGTTCTTATCGATAACGATGAGTTTAGGAAAGAATTTTTCGGTTGTTTAAAAGTAGCGTTCGAGTATTACTCAACTTAAATCGGTAACAATTTCTGAAGTACAAAAATTTTATCAGTTCTTATTTATTAACAGAATATAAAATAATAAGTGTACCTTGCAACATATATTTATTGTATTAATTGCAAGGTAGACAGAGATTCTTTTTTTTTGCAGCGATCTTTCAATAAACATCGAAGATATCATAAATAAACAGATATAATCGAGCTCATAAAATATAATGACCAATTACTTCAAACATTATCCTCGCAGCGTGTTAAATTGGCGTGAAGCCGAGCAAAGCGCTTCTCTCGTACCAAATCCACAGTTATACTCAAAAATTCGACAATTTAATTATGCCGTACGGTCAGCCACCGCCTCGTGCCTTAAAAAGCAATTATCGGCCGAAACGAATTAAATGGATCGGCGCGAACAATAAAAGTAGCACAACACCAATGGGTTACATCACGCCGGTGCGACAGCACGGGTGAACCGCCTAAAACTGGAAATCGAAAGAAAGGAAAAAGCGTGCCGCTTTCGACTTGCACTTGCTCCTTGTTTTCGGGCGCGAGATCGGGAAATCGCGAATCGCGCGCCAATTGATTAAGTATGCACCGGGTGCGTGCGCGCGCTCCTCGAATGCTCTAACAGGTCGGAAGTGGCCTGCGCGGCCATTAGAATTTTTCCGCGGATAAGATCGGAATGCGGTAGACCGACGCTTAGTGGGATAATGTGGTCTCCGAGCGAGCTTCTACCGGATAATGAGTTACGACGCGACGCGCGAGTTTTACGAGATAGGTACTCTCTAAATATGAAAAATATGAAAGAGTGAATATTCACTCTTTTAACGTTATAAGTCGTTCAATTATCGAAAAACTGAACACGCTGTAACGTACAGAAAGTGAATATTCACTCTTTTATATTTAGATTGTACGGGTTAGCCCGTTTCGAGGACTTTGCGCGTACTCGTGTTTTCGCGCGCGCAACCTTGGGGGGTGTTGTTGCGTTACTGTTATGTCACGGGGAATCCTGTGTTATGCCAAGTTTTTTTTCTCTTTTGCTTCACCTGGTTAATCGAATTTTGCGGAAAAAATGATGAGCTTACGATTGGTGCAGGTATTTCTCCGGAATTTTTCCTGCTTTTTGTTTTATTAAGTCTATTAGTTCGAGCTGTTTTTAAATGAATACGAATATTTTCTTAAGTCTGATGTACTATTTACTACGAATTGGAGTGTTTGTTATCGCCGGTAATCTTGACTTCTTACGATTCGTATGATCGATAAAAACATATGGTTTGAGATTTTATTTAAATATTTCTTGCAAATATTGAATTATCGAGATTAAAAAAGGAAAAGCGCGATTTCACGGCTGCAAGTGTGGAGAATCACGTTGTGTAAAAGTGCAAACCGTATAATTAGAACGTTTCTGCGGGATTTTTTATTTCTCAGATAAAATAACGTGGAAACAATCGTTTTGTGATCATTATTCAAACTTAATCTCAGCCGAGTAATTTGTGGCCGATCATCGTTACACTCAATTATCCCCAAGACAATATCGCTAATCAATTGCGCTCCGATGCCGCCTGTTAGCAGCTTGTAAAACGTTTATCATCATCGACGTAAGCAAACGAAAGACTAATTCGTTGCTTCCTACTTAGACTACAGCAAATACGGGAAATTCATCCACATTTGCCGCAAAGACTAGCACATCTCGCTTCTTGTCTTCGCGGCAAAGCGATAAAATCTGCTGTAGTAGTCTTAACGATGGGAATCCACGTGAGTTAGTCTTCACCAGAAATTTGAAATGATGCGTTAAGTCTTCGCCTCAAAATTCAAATCCGCTAGTCTCTGAAGGAAGCGATACCGATACCATACCGATCTGCTCAATATCTCAAGCATCACCACTATAAGACTACAATCTCCCCGTTTGAAAAAAAATTGCGTGACACTATCGCAGGAAAGAGTCTCTCGCATCTCTCCAGTCGAGTGCACGCGACCCAGAGAAAAGTCGGCGAGCGAAGCGTTATACACCTGCGCTGCAATCGCGCCTTATCGGCGGCGCGCACTTAGCTCGGGACACGTGCGCGCGCGCTTGACCTGCTGGGCGCTCGCGAGGCCGGCCTTCGGCGCGATGGACACGCGAAAAAGGAGTCGAAGGAAGCGCGGTTCCGATTTCCGAGGCGCGCACGCGATCGGCCGAGAATCGACAATGCGCCGCCGATTCGGGTCGCCGGCTCTCTTACTTTATGTAAGCTCGATAAAGCCCCTGATCGGCTTTTACGTAAGATCGATAATAAAAGAAAAAAAAACGGACAGATCTTTTTACCCGTCGCGCGAGGGAAACGATCCTCGAGATCGGCAATTTTTAATCGGCGGTCGCAGGGGGTTTTATTAATTAGAAGTGGCAAGTCGTACTTTTGCGCGAACGTTAGATTAAGTTTTTTTTGTCGCGTTGAGGAATTGAACGATTCAACGATAGGGTCGGGTTTGTTTGTCAATTATCGGTAGATTGGGATCTGATGAAAAAACAGGTAGTCGAGGGGAACATCGCATTGGTTTGGGCTGATTAGGCGAGGATCGCGCTGCCATTGAGGCGGGACTTTTGCTGATTTCGGTCTTGAGATATCACGCACTTTCCGCGTTTGGTGGCCGATCACCTCGACGGTTGTAAAAATACGAGGAACTTGTATCTCTTTTGTCGACGGGGATTTGATACTATTAATAAATCGATTTATCGCTGGCACAGGTACTTGTAACTTTTCCTCGTGCAAGAAGCGTGCGCAACTTTTTATTGATATTAGCCGGAGACTAATTGGTTTTCACTTCAGCGTCATTATTGTAAACATTGTCCTAGTTTTCAAGACACATGTTACTTGAATGAAAACTCTACTGGACGTTTTTCTTAACGATTTAACTATTATAATTAATATCGAGTGTTACGCAGATTGCACACTTTTTTTGTAATATTTAACTTATTAGTAATTTTGTTTTTTCAAGTTATCAATTATATTGAGACTAATGTTTATTAAATACATTTTTTCTCAAAAAAATATCGTATAATTTGTTGTGCAAAATAATATATTATCGATATCTTTTTGGAATATTCATATCTTATTAAATATCAGAAGTTAATGATTCTGAATTCTGTTAAATTTCATCACTTAATTATATAATAATTACAAATAATTAAAAATAATAAGTTTTCTTAGAATAAGTTATAACTACTTCTTTAATTGAGTAAATAAATTAATCGATTTTATTAATTTGATTATATACCTAACATTAATTAATTTCATTTCAATATTTAGTTAAAAATATTGAATTACAAAATCGTAATAAGTAACAAAAATATAATTAATGATACAAAATATAAAAAATGTGTTTAAACTAAGAAGAAATTTAACAATAGCATTGCATTTTCAGCTGCGATCGGAGCGCGACATGTCCAGGCGATCCTGATGACCTTCGGCTTCCTCAGCTGCTACACCATGAGGGTGTGCATGTCCGTCGCGATCGTGGCCATGGTGAAGGAGAAGGAGGTACGCTCTCGTTTTTTCTTCGCACTTCCCGCTTTCCCGCGCGTGTGCGCGCAGCCGCAGTTTATCGCCGCATAAAATGCGGCTGTTTATCGTTCGGCTCGCGTTTTGCGTGCATCAACAAGGATGCATTCCATTTTTTTTCTCACTCGAATAAATTTTGCCCGTTATCGTTACGCAGTTGACGCGTGAAAAATTTTATTTGTTAGAGGAAGAATAAAAAAAATCGCCGGTGTTTATCGCGCGCGAACAAAGACATTCCTGCGAAGAGATTTTCAGAGTCGGAAAATTTGAAGCTATCGAATTCCAAGTGATTATTTTGTTACTGCTATTTGGATTATTTTACAAAATATTTTAAATAATGGTTGAATCAATTATTTCTCGTATTAGACATATGAAAATTCAACAATTTAAAGCTTCTGGGTGAGATACTTTATTAAAAATACTATAGAAAAATCGAATTAAATAATTCAATTTCCATTTAATGTATGGTATTTTTAGTAGATTAGTTCTTTACGAAACCTTCAGTCTTAACGTGTTGAATTTTTTACAGTGACAATTAATCTGTTGTTATTTAAAAGAACATAACACATTTTTAAAATCATCATATTTGTCTTTATAAAAAATAATCTTACGTCAAGAAGGAAGCGACAATTTCGCGAAAAAAAAAACCAAAAATATTATTCAGAATTTCAATGAAATGTCACTAAAATAAAATAATATCGTTCAGAAATTCGACTGGGACGAGCAAACGCAGAACCTGATTCTGAGCTCGTTCTTCTGGGGCTACGTGGTGACGCAGATCCCGGGTGGTATGGTGGCGCAGCGTTGGGGCGCCCAGCGGATTCTGGGCATTGCCATCGGCTTCTGCGCCCTGTCTACCCTGGCCATACCCGTGGCCGCGAATTACGGCGGCTTCTATCTGGTCATCGCCTGCCGCGTCTTCGCGGGTCTCTGCCAGGGCTTCGTACCGCCGATCATCCACACCTTACTGGCCAAGTGGGTGCCTCTCCCAGAACGTGGCCGGTTCAGTAAGTAAATGCCTCCCATCGAGGGTCTATGCACTCGAGGAATCTCTAGCAGATTTTTAAAGATTTCTGAAGATTCCCTTATACGATTTCCAATCATTGCTGAATTTCAAAAGTTTTCCTTGGTTTTAAAGGTTTCTAAAGAGTTCTGAAATTTCTGCCGTGGTTTATATTTCTTACTTCATTTCTCACAGTGCGCAGCTCCTCGACTCCGATTTTTAGAAACACTGCTATAATTAAAAAAATTAGTATTATTTCCACGGACGGAAACATATTAAAAATTTAAAAAAATAAAAGCATATTTAATAAGCAGTCTTACGTGCACAAACTGAGATACTCGTAAATCAAGCGAATTCGAGCGTGGAGTAAGGAAGTCCGAATTTGTCCTTAGCTTCGTTCGTGTACTCTGGCGGCTGGGTAGGCAACGTGATCGCCCTGCAGAGTTCGGGTGTCCTCGCCAGCTCGGTGCTGGGATGGTCGAGCTGCTTCTGATGTCGTCGCTGCCGTATCTGAGCGCCTGGCTGCTGAGCTTCCCGCTGAGCTTCACGGCGGACTGGGCGATCCGCACGAACAAGGTGAGCACGCGCACCTCCCGCATGATCTGCAACACCTTTGGCGAGGTGCTGCCGGCCCTCGCCCTGATCGGCCTTGGCTTCGTCGGCAGCGGCGAGCAGTCCCTCGCCGTCGGCATCCTCATCGTCTCCGTCGCCGGCAACATCGCCATCTACTGCGGCCACCACGCCAACCACATGGATCTCAGCCCGAATTTCGCCGGGCCCCTCATGGGCTTCACCAACGCTGCTGCGAACATTTGCAGCATACTCGCGCCCATCGTTCAGGGCTTCATCGTCAAGGACGCGGTGAGTCAACGAATTTTCTTTCTTTTTTAACATTAATTGTTTGTACCTGCTCGTGTATTTTATGAGCATAGTTTCATAAGATATTGGAAAGTCGATTTATCTGACAGTTCACTTTAGCCATTTAAAAACTGCGCTGAAAAAGCTGTTTTTCAGACTCAAATTTATGTGAATATATTTGTTGAAAAATTGTTTATAAAGTTTGTTCGCTAATTTAAAACGTAAACGCAAATTATAGAGCATTGAAATAATGTTTTGTTACTTTTTGTAGACCAACGTATCTGAATGGAGAAGCATTTTCTTCTTGACTGCTGGAATTTACATTATTGGAGCACTGGCCTTCTTGCTGTTCGGCTCGGCTAAAGTTCAATCGTGGAACGATCCGGCGTCGAGCAAAAAGAACAGTAGACTCTACGGTTTTCCCGAAGTGCCGTCGATCCCTGAATCTTTGAAGGACAAAGAAAAAGAGAAGGTAGAGAAAATAGAGCGATGAGATGTGACAAAATAAAATAAGTGGTCCTACTTCATTGCTGAATTGTCCTAATCGCCAACATATCCTCGAACGATGAAGTCGATTTACCTGTAGGTTGTAAAAATATACTTTAAGAACAAAAAACTTGACACGTGGAACAAAAAGTGCCTTATGGGGGACACTAACTATGTACAGTATTCTCTGAAAATTATTTACAATCGTTATTGTAAATTATTTAAGTTTATTGCATTAATTAATAATAATGTTATTTATTTTAGTTGACTTGTAATATCACATGAGAAATTACGTGTAATCCTAAGTCTATTATATTCGTATGTACAAAGTCCAATACTTTAAGATATTATAAATATGGTAAATGCGATATAATCTGTTATCAGATTTGTTAGAAAATTTAAATTTCGTCTTTAATTATTTATTACTCCTTTAATTTTCTATCCTTTGGTATTCTGCAAGACCTGCATATGGACAACAATACATAAGCTGCACCAGTCAGAGTTGCAAATAAGGTAACACACGTAATTTCAAATTTACGGGATGTGTTGCCAACTGGAATTTTCCAAAGGAAATTATCATCTCCTTCCTAGTAAAGTATATTTTAATTTATTATTCATATTTAATTCTTAATTATTTAGTATATTCATAAATTAATTAGAATTAAATTAGAAAGATAACACTTAATAGACATAAAATAATTTATTGAACTTACCCATTTGTACATGACATCTCTCCATTTCTTAGAATATTCAATGCATGGCCAGCAAATTTTAATTTTTGAAACTCTATGTTCCTTCAATCTATCTCTACAACCTACGAGTAACTTTGGTTTTGGAATTGCTACATTAGCGGCTTCACCATTTGGAGTAGCAAATTGATAACGTTGATGAATTGGAACTGATAATATGGTTTTTGTACTTGTTAATCGAGAGCATATTGTAACATTTTGGTAGTGCGCCTTTTCAGCAAATAATTCAACATCTATTTCTCCCTCTGAGCATGCAGAATTCTGAAAAAATAACAGTTATTATATTATAATGCTAAGATTGAAAGTAACAACTTATTTAAAGTCTGTCTTACCTTTTGAAGACGCCTAAGGTCTGCTAATTCATCAACATTGGTATATAGCGACGGTGGCAGTCTTACAAATATTGCTATATGGCAACTTTTATTTTTAAAATCTCCTGTATCTACATAATATTTTAACGTCCTGTAAACAATAAAAATATTTGTTTTACTTAGTGTGATTTACTTGTCACTAGCATAAATCAGTGTTCACTTATTTATTGTGCCATCTTTTTCGTTTAAGTGCTTTAAAAACACTGTACTTTAGCATAAAAAAATATTCACAATTGTAAAATTAAACTGACATTATGTTAATGCAAAATACGAAAGAATAAAATATACCGATGAACTAACCTATGAAATCCTTCACCTTCTACTTCGGACCTAACTTTAGCATTTATGGCAGTTGTGAAGGGTAAAAAACTCAGTACAAACAATAAGTAAAAAACAATTTGTACAAATAACCGCACATCACTTTTGCTCACAGTCATAATTGATGAAGTTAAAAAAATAATAAAAAACTAAGAAGCTGGCAACATTTTTGTTTATTGTTCTCCGACTATGTTTCGTCTGCTGCCGTTCGAGGGCGCACCACCATTGGCCGTGCAGTTCTAGAAGTTGCCGAGCGATGGCGAAATTGGCGCATTTGACATTTTCAAATTCTCACATTTCAATGTGTCACCGAGATAAGTACCCCGACTGGCTGGCTCTGAATTATTTCGATCAAACTAAACTAGCCAATTAAAGTAAGACATAATAAAGTTCGTAAAATTTCGATTTATTTATATTCATCTTTCATATTAAAATGTTCTTTGAATAATAAAATCAAATTAAAAACATCTTTTAGAAGAAAATGGAATAATTTAAAAAAAATCTATTTTTAAAGTTTTTAATTATTAGTTTGTTTATTCTTAGT
>UXGC01000645.1:13238-52138 GCA_900480045.1 Eurytoma adleriae | reverse complement strand
TCTCCTACTCAGCAGGCTGGGTGCTGCGAAAAAAAAGGCTTAGGTGCAGAGGTCCGGCGGTGCACTTACGTGGGCAAAGTGAAAACGAGAAGGGAATCGACGATAGAACGTGCTCTCTCCCTCTCTCTCTTTCTTTCTCTCTCTCTCTCGGCTACATTGTCCCTGGGACCCGAAAATAGCCGCAGTCGCTCGGCCCCAGAAGTCGCGGAAAGCAGGCGGCAAGTCAAGGAGAAAAGAAAAACACGAGGAGGGCGTAGAGCCGAGTGACCGTGCTCGAAAGCACCGGCGCGGCCCGTCCCTCAATGAGCGCGCGTGGAAGAAAAAGAAGAAACGCCGCCTAATGCGCGCATCCGCGTCGCTTATACCACCTACCTTCGTCTTCTTTTTTCCCCCTCGTTATTTGGAGGCGAGCGGAGGCGAAACTTTCTCAAATCGCGGGGATTATTTTCGTTGGGATCCCCGAGAAGCCGCGGCGTTTGATCGGAGCTTGCACGGGCCTACTCGAATTGAAAAAATATATTCTTTGGATTCCGGGCTATTTATAGGCGCGCGTTGTTACGAAAAGTCGGAGGATAGAAGAGATAAATGTTATTTAAAGTGGCACGGTTTCAATTTTTTTCGCTAAGTTATTTCACGATTGTTTGCCGCGACCCAATAATTGAACGTTCAATGTTCGATCGTTTATTTCGAACGGGTAGATTAGAAATGCTACGAGCAATGACTCGTCCTTCTGTCGCTGTATTTATAACAAGTCAAGATTGTGAGTTTTATCGAAAATTAAAATACAGGGTCATTAAATCGCCCGTTATGTAAATAGCCGTCAAAGTAGCTCGGAATTCACATTGTAAAAATAGTCGAGGGACCTTTCGCGTTACATTAGCAACATTTTTTTCGCAAATACGTTCGAATAAATAAATCTCTGTTGATGCAATTGTGCTTTAAAAAATAAAAAAAGTCGTATTGCCGTTCCTTTTCGATGTTTACTTTTAAATAGCAGAGTTAAAGGAGGATCATGAGAAATGGGGAGAAATAAAGCAGCAAAGAGAAAAATGGTACAAGGAGAAAGTGGAGACGGCGACGTTCCGGAAACTCTTCTGAGGGGATGTCTCGGCGCGGCTTCAACTCAAGACGAGACGTCTTACGTAACGCATATCTTGGGATCTCGCGCGCTCTAGTGCCGCGCGGTGAAGCGCACGACCCGCCTCGCGGAAGTTGCACTTGTGCAGGAAGAGCATCTTTCGTTGGGAATCGCTTCTCGAAAATTCGAATCAGGGCCAATTTTTTTTATCTCAAGAGTCTGATAATTTTGTGCAAAATATACTTATTTATATATTATCTACACCTATTTGTTGTATCGTTTAGAGATCAAGTGTAGTTTTAGTTTATCTCCCACTGTCATCCGTATTTATCATCATCATCCGAACGTTATCTCGACGAAAGAAGATGCATTATCAAAAAGACACGATTATTTAATAAGACAGTTATTAATGATCATATATTATTCAATCCGGAGTATGCAGCTGGTACAAATTATAGCAGCGTCGTTAATTTAACGTGAAAATTAATGTACTAGTGAAATACGCTGCCCCAGAGCGAAGGGACGCGTCGGTGTTTGATTGGCGTGAGCTGCTGCGGTATCGATTTATTAAAGATTAGCGAATAGCGCCGGGCGGTTCGCGCGGGCCGACCGATCGAGCACTCGACAGATCAATTTTCTAATACGCCGTATTTTTAGCGCACTCGCGCCAAGAGGCTGAGGAAGCCGCGGGCCTGGTTCCGGTCTGCTTCCGAGCGTTGCACTTGGATAGTGACCTCGACTTGACCTCGATGCCATCCAACTTTTTTATTGTCAGTGTCGTCGGACTCGCGAAATTTCGCTGGTCTTCGAGTTATTAGCCGTTCGATCTCTAGTTTCTTTCGGCGTGCGCGGCGGCGTATTTACGAAAATAACAGTGGTTCAAAGCAAGGATTTTAAGTAGATATATATGCTCACTGTTATACAGCTTTATTTCTGGTTTATTTTAGTTGACATATCTATGAGTTCTAGAAATTTTCCGGAATTTAGGAGACTAATCGGAGCTTTTAAGACATTATAATTCATAAAAATTACTTATTTTTAGTAAAAAGTATGAGGACAACCATCGCAAGTATTGACCGGTCAGCCAACCTGCAATTGTTTATAACGACGTTTCATAATTTTATTAAAATTTTTGTATATTAAATATTGCACTTTTTCATTATACTAAGTATAAATTTACAGAAAGTCAAGTTTCTGTTTTATAGAATTAATTTTTTTTCTTTTACACATTCAAATAAAACAATAATAAATAAAATATCAATTTTGTTTTTTCTTTAACAAAAACCGGTACATTGCTAAGTAAATTAATTATTATTTGTTTAACCATATTATCACACCTGTCTTATAAATTTAGAAAAACTATTGTACAAAATAAAATATATCGCTCTTAATAAATATCTACTCTATTCTATTTTTCTAAAAGCGAAACTTGCTAGTTTTCATCAGGACCGATGATTGATTAACTGCCTGAACTATAAAAATTTTTTTTTCTTTTTTCATCCATCATAAAATCGATTCGCAACAAACGAAATAAAAAGAACTAAACAATTATTAATAGCAAGCGACATAACCGAGTAAAATAATGAAATTGCAATGGATGCGACGAGCGGCTCGCTCTACTTTCGCGTGCTCCGGCGGATCCCTATTATTTCCGCGCGGTCATTCATGCGCCGGGTGATTTAAATTCTTTTGAAATCCGACACGAGTGCTTGGACCGGGCGCAAGAGGCGCTCCCGAGCTCGGTGCGTCCGCGCGACGTACATATATATACGCGTACGCGGCACGGCGCGGGTGGGTGCGGAATCGCGCGAACAACCCCACCCGCGAAGAAATCATCAACAAGTCCGGATTTTTTCTCGGTTTTCCTTAGCGGGCCTCCGGCCGTGCCAGAAGGTGCCTCCTGCCCGCGTCCCAAATATTTGCGCGGGTTAAAAATATGATTTGCGCCTGCGGTCGCGTCGCCGGCGATGCGCGCCCGACTAGGGACTCGAATGCCCAATGTGATTCGCGTCTCGGTACTCTCTCTTTCGGCGATTTTCCTTATTTGATTTTTTATTTATTTTTTTTTATTTGTTCATTGCAAATTTTTTTATTGTTGGATAAAGTTGTGTAGAGTAGGAGAGAGGCCGGATTCGTTGGCGCGCGGTTTCATTAGCGACGAAAATCGCTAAAATAAAACGGCGATAAATTTCTTCATTCGTAAAATGTGATTTGAATAATACGCCCACGCGCCAGATGTATTTTTGAGTAAGGAAAATAGCGACTTGCTCAATGACGCTCTCACTTTGTCTTTGGACAGTAGTTTCATTTAAACGACATCCCTGGCAGTTTATTATTATTGCAGTCACTTTAGTATAAAAAATGCTAACGTTTATTTCACGTTGAATACTTAAGAGTTACAGTCGATTGTTATACTTTGAAGATTATTTAAACGAGTTGACAGTGTGACAAAACCTTGAGGTTGACAAATCTTGTATATTTTTACTTTATAACAGCCGATCAAATTGGACTTTATAGCCGCTGCACCGCTAATTACCGCTTTAATTGTGCCATCCACCGCGTGTCATTTTAAATTATTCAAAATTATCCGCGCGCAATTTACGTACACGACATTTTTCGCGAGTGCCAAATGTAAAATACCAAAATTAGTGCTCCGATTCGTTATGTACTCGAAAAGAGAACCGCGCGCGAGAGGCATGAGAGAGCGAAAAGGCAAGCAAATGAGCCTGGAGGCGTCTGTCCTACCGCAGCCGTCCCCGATCTACTGGCCGGCTCCTCCGGCTTCCTGGTTTAGTTTATATACTCCCGGTACGGCGGAGGGTTCGAGGCAGCCGCTCAGCTGACGGCGGGCCGGGCGCCGGAGAAATGAGCGCGTCGCGCGTGCCTCGCGGCTTAGGCGCCCCAACTGGGTCGGCGCCCCCTTCTTTCTGCCTCCCCGACCGTCTGCATCTCTCTCCTTCTGTTCGCGTAATGCAACACCGCGCCTCTCATTGTCTCTCGGTCGCCGCTTCCTGCGCGCGCGGCCAGCCCTATAGCGCGCTCTGTAGCGACGCCAAATCGCCCAGAGGCCCAGCACGCCCGGCCCCCACTTTGGCCGGCGCGCCTCTCGCACTTTTCTCGACGCTTAATCGATCGACTACTGGGCGTCTTGATATTGTAATCGATGTGTGTATCTAGCTATTCAAATGAGTTTTCGTTGTAATTCGATGCAGAATGTACGAGTTGTTCGTAAAACGAGAAGAAGGGTTGAATCATTTTTAGATACTGGAAAATGTGTAAATTTGAGAATGTTGCGTTGACGTAGGTAAAGTACGGTAAATCATGGAGACACGAGTGTACACTTGTAGACCACGTAACATTTGGCATGTTTCTGCAAGCCAATAAATGCCAATGACGAGTAATATATAGCAGATAAAATACATGTCCGCAGAGCCTTCTCAATTTCATCCGAATATAAAGTTTCAATTATTTAACAAATATGCATCATACGATGATAAATATTAAGCATATTAAAAGAAATTTCTCGTTAAAAAAAACGGTGATGCTCACCTTATTTTAAAAAATCCGGAGTTTTTCCAGCAGAAATTATGAAAAAATTTCCGCAAAAATTGAGGAGCTTTCTTACGAAAATTACAAAGATTTATCCGTGAAAATTACGGAGCTTTTAAGAACTGTTCAAGATTCAGTTAAAATTTCTGTGATTTTTCCATAAAAATTTCCAGTATCTCAGCGACTCACGATCATACGTCTTTCGCGTAATTTTTGTGGTGAGCTTAACCGTAGATTTTACGAAAAAAAGTAGTAGCTTCCTCAACATCGCGCGCAAAGTGAAACCGATCAAATATCCAAACTCGAAAGCACATAATTACCAGCGTGCGAACTGCGGTTAATTGCGAGCGCGTCCCGCGGCGGCACCGGTAGATTTATCGCGCGCGGTCGTTTAATCCGAAAATCCCGGCGTCGCGCAATAAAGCAAACAGGCGCCGGCGGGCGAACAATGGCCAGCGCCTATAAAAAGCAGAGCGTATATAAAAAGGCCCGGTCGCTAGGAGACCCGAGAAAATCCGAGAGCTAAGTGTCGCGCCCGCCGTCCGAGCGATCGATTATGTTTTTCTAAATTCGCCCGCCGCGAGAATATGACGCCCCGTCGGGCACACCCGGAAGCGCGCGCGCGACGTCGCAACACCGCGGGTCCGCGTCCGAGGCGATAATCGTCTCGAGGAAGGCGGAATTGGGCGAGGACTCGGCGAATGCAGTGGGACCCGAGCGGATGGTCATCGGGGCGGTGGGGATAATTTGATTAACGCGCGCGTGAAATTGAGACGGAAAACGCGAGTTAGCGGGGAGCCAGGGATTTTTCGGCTGTCGGGCCGGTGCCAAAGTAAATTTATTGCAGGGGCGAGCGACTAAATACCAAATATGCGTTTTGGATCGCGAAATAAACGCTCGCGGATGCTAGCGTGACGCGTGCCGCTGGCAAGCCGCAGGGTAAATATTTGTCCGAATAAAATAAAACGAGTTAAAAGTACCTAAATCTTTTATTTTAATTGAATTAAATTTTGGAAGTTTATTGATTACGACGGCGTGAAATTATTTATAACGGAAGATCTTTTTGATCGCCGCAGCAAATCGCGCGCTTTATTTTAGTCGAGTTTTTCGTAATAAAGCCGCGGGGTATTAATTACGACAATTTATTTGCGCGGATTCGCCGAAAGGTAAACGCACCTTTAAGCGAATCCCGATTGCGAGTTACAAAATGATCGCGTGAGTCATAAACTTATACGACGATAAATTTCGAAGACCTACAGACACATATTTTGAAATGTACATTAAGCTCAGGCTAGTTTTCCTATAGACTCGTTTTCACATTCCACGTTTAACTTCCACCACGCGCGGGCTTTTTATTTTTATACCGAGAAAATCATCTTTCTTTTGTATGGAGAAGAATGAATATTTTGGAAAAAATCTTTTCTAAATTTACTCATTTTAAGTTATACATTGTGATTTTCATTAAGATAATTTTAACTACAATAAAATCTATTCTATTTTAACGATAATTTATCTGTTGATTTAAGCAGCTCTAAAAAATATAGGAATTTAAAAAAGTTTAAAATAAAAGTAATTTTGATAAAACGATCACGTTTTTTCCACGTATCGAACTTTTCTTCTACTTTTGAGTTTTTTAAATGCATCTCTAAGTCATTATCTCGTCTTCTCTTAAATTAAAAAAGCCTATTCACCCACATGCTCACTTTTACTACCCTCCTCTGCGTCCCAAAAAAAATTAAAATGCAACATTCATCGATGCACCAGACGGCGATTGATGCTCGAACGGCTCCTCTTGAGCGGAGATTCGACGAAAAGGTCGATCGCTCGCCGAGGCATCCCGCCGGGGCGTGCAGAGTGTAAGGCGAGGCGTCGCGTCGCGGGTCCCTCGCGCAAGGTAAGTCGGCGGCGCGCGCTCGACTCGTATCTAGAGATTATTTTCGGATCGGCCGGAGATAAACCGGGCCAACGTCGAGCCGCGGGGCGCGCGCGCCGCTCGCCTTGAGGCCTGACTCACGAGCGCGCGCGCGCTGCCTCCTGGCCGGCCCTCGTCTCCGCGGCGCGGCTCTCCCTGCGCCGGCCTTTTTCCCCGCGCCGCGCGGGACCAGGCGCACTCGCGCGCCGTTTATTTCGACGTGCACCGGAATGCCGGCCCAATGGCTCGGGCGTAAGGCCTGCGGCCAGGAGGCGAACGCGGAAATCGCCGATTAACGTTTTCACGGAGATGCGGGGACGGAGGCTATGCGATTGTGCATTTTTTTTATGTTTATTAACTATTTGATGTTTATTATTCTGATTATGTACTTATTTTGGTTGTTGCGCAGAGTGTAGAATAAACGATATGTGGAATCAAGTAATATCCAACTAATAATTACTATATAATTTATTAGGAATTATGTGTGACGACGTTTTTTCTTTTTACGACTTTGCAGAAATGGGATTAGTAAAAAGTATTGCGGAAACGCGTCAGCAATAAATTTTTGCTAATAAACCATAGTTCCTTGCGTGTACAAAATAATTAGTTATAATTTCAATAAAATCTATAAAAAGTTTAAATAATTAGCCGCCTATTTAAAATGAATCGATTAAAATCTCATTAAAAAATTGAAACTTAAATGTTGCATTAATTTATCAATGGTTTTTTCCCGCACAGGCTTTCGAAACTAAAACGTGCATGGATTTACTTAAAAATAGTTCGCCGGATCTTCGGACGCTTATTTGGTTGCCGCTGAGAGCTTTAGGTGTAAAATGAAAGAAGTCTTTTTCGGCGGAAGGTGAAGTGCATTGCGCGTGCTAATTAAATCGGCAAACGCAACGGTGCGTTTAGCGCTTGGGGATTTCACTCAGCGTAATCGGAGATATCGACTCGTCCAAAATCTAAAAATACGAGTATTGGCAATTGCGATGATTCATCTCTTGTTTACTTCAAAGAATGCCGGCGCTGCGAGCTTGCACAATTTTTTACGTTGCGACAATCGCGCATTAGACGTGGCCGCACTACGATTTCTCGCGAAATTCGTATGAAGTCGTTTGTTTGTTTTAAACGTAACAAAAGAGAACATATATTATTGAATTTAATAGCGCGAGGAAATGTAAATTTTTCGATATTTGTGCGTATAGTGCAATTTAAAATATTAAATTTTTTATAGTATCCACTCAAAATAGCATTAAGAATTTTAAGCTCGATTTTTTGCACACAGAGAATTTTTCAAGATTTTAATCCTTTAACATCATCGTTCTTTTCTCCATTTATTTAATTGTACTATTAATAAATCTAGTTATTTCAATACTTGCTGTAAGTTTAATTAATTTCTTATTATAAAGTATATATACTTCATCAGTTCTTTAATTTTTAAAAGTGATTTACAAAAAAATTAAATTGATTAAAATTTAAAACATTTATTAGACTAATTCCGATAAATATGAGACGTTAAAAACAGTTTTAATAAGTTGGAAACTACTCATCGTGGCAACTAAGCTGCGAGTAAATGAAGCAACGCTTGCATCCGGATGCATTTTGATATCGCGCGAATAGCCCGCAAGTGGATCTGGCCATGCGAGCGATCGCGTGTCTCTGCAACGCGGTAAACGCGACAGGTGCACGGAACCGCGATCCCAAGATATTTTTCATTCGAGGAAGGCCCCGGTGATGATTTAATGACCTCGCAAGCTCCAAAGCTACTTCGATCCTCCTACCGGCGTTTCGCTGGGATTCCGCCTTGATTCGAGGCGCTTTTAAACTAAAAATTGATTTTAGTTCTTCTTTTCTTTTCTTTAAAAACGTATGTATATTTTTGTGCGATCGTAAAGTATTGTTTATAAAAAAATTGATTTCACAGTCCGCAGAAAATAGCGAAAATGTGCGTCTAAGTATAACGTCTTGAAAAGATTCGAGTGTTTTAATATTAAACTGCATGAGGGGAGTACTGTTTGAATAATTATTTTGCAAGAAGTATTTATTTGAACGAAGATTCATGGATTTGATAGGCTTGATGAGATCCAAAATTTAGCGCGAAGATAGAGATTCCCAAAATGCTCGTAAGTCAAGTGCGATTTACGAGTGCAATTATGAGCACGGCTTCCTGTCAACCGTGCAATATATCAAGGCTTGAACGGTACTTATCTTTTTACCCACCTCAAAAAGTGTAAACGAATAAACTACGTGAAGTTTAAAAAGTGTATTAAAAGAGAAGCGAGCTTTTCTTTTCCAATGTACCGTGAATTCAACTCTCGACATTTTTTGTAAAATGTAGTTATTTTAAGGTCCGCCTTCATGAAGAGATTCCTAAGTGAATGGATGACACGTCGACTGTTCGACTTATCGTCGCCCTTAGGCTCTACTAGAAAAATTCTATAAATGTAAACACTGATGGATATATCTGACTTAACTGCTGCATCTCCGTAAAAATTTAAATTTGAGAGAGCTTTTCGTAACTTTAACAGATTATTTCTTCTGCAGCGAGTTACACATCCTAAAAGTTTTCCCTATAAACAATAAACGCTTATTAAAATATTTATTTTCTAAATAATCACAAATTCCAAGTTTATTAAAAAATTAATCAAGCACTTTCTTTTGATAAAAATAAAAACTGCCATGTAAAAGCTTCACAAAAGGCGAGACATCGATAAACGGAAAACAGAAACGTTTTAGGATGTTTAAGCTAAACTATAGCTAAAAGCTCATCTCAAAATAGCCCGTTAATTATTCAGTCCGTATGCGCCGATCTCGAGCTTTCTTGCGACGAGCGGAAAAGCTCCCACGGCGCATCCGGGGGGACGACCTATCGGCATCGATAAATCGCGAATCCGACGGCGGCTGCCAATGACGCGGTTCACTCGCTGCCGTCTCTCTCGAAAGCTCTTCTGTGATCGGTTTCATCCTTCCGTTTGCGCCTCGATGAACGATGCGCGCATTTACTGGCCGAGTGCAAGCTTTCGCGCAAGCGATTACGTTTCGAGACGTTCACCGACATCGATGCGTTGTTCTACATTTTTTTCGCCTCGCAACTGTTTTTGCATGCCGTATTACACCGAGTTTCTCATTCAGACTCTAGTTTAAGACTGTTTTCTCGGTTTTAATTGTATTTATTTTAAACCTGATGTAACTATGAACTTCGTAAAAGCTCAAATACATTTGCTGCTCTGCAAGCTCATTTTTCGCACTTTTCAATGCGACAGTAATTAAGAGGACTTTTTACACTAATTGCGACTTATTTTTAAATTTATCTTAACTCGATCTTGTCTTAAGGTGATAAGGTGACAGTGATTTTTGAAAAGCTAAATTGAACTGCTAAATTGAAAAGCTAAATTCAACTGAAAGATTAAAAAATTAGTTTTTTCTGTTAGTCTCGTAAAATACGAATAAGACTGATTTCACTAAAAGTACATATATCCTAATATCTCTTTCTGATTTTAAAAATCTGAAAAAAATGAGATCAAAGTACTGATGATAAGATAACTCAATGCAGTCAATGCGGGGGTGATCTGAGACATCGGCATAGGGCCGTAGACGTCTCGTCCCTTCAGTTCGCTCGAGGGTCTTACTCGAAAAGCTCAATAAGCGTCGGTATGGCATCCGCCCGCGTCAGAATCCCAATTTACCGAGGTGTTGCGCAACGCCGCTCTATTTCCGTATCCCGAGTCTACCCCTCTACTCACCTCGCATTAGCTCGTCTCTAGAGACCTCTTGTAGCACTGTGGCTCGTCGCGGCATCGACTAGCGCGATTCACCGTCAACCCTGATAAATATCGTGCATGAGTGTACACACGACTTGACGATGAGCTTTACGGCGATATCACAATAATGTAAAATAAAGTTGGAGGAGGCTTGGTGATCAGAATACAATTTCGTAAAATGACATAAAGAATACTAGGTCTATCTTTAACTAAACTGACAGATTAACGTTTTTGTTGATCGTTTATTTCCTTCACAGACTGGAAGTACAGATAATATCACCATTGCTTCCTCCTTGAGGAAGCTTTGTAATACTGATTTTTTAGGTTTTCGTAAAAACGTATTAGAATTGTTTTTTAAGGGTGAAAAAGATGCATTTAAAATTTGTTATTAAAATAAATATTTAATGAAAAGTATAAAGTTCGCTTTAAATCAATATTTTACATTAAGATGTAAATTATCTTAAGAACAATAAGAGGTAAATGAAAAAAGTATAGTTTTAGGTAGATTAACATCTTACGTTTCGTTTTATTGAGTCATTCCGCTGAAAGCTCGTAAATATTTTACTCCTCTTCTTTTTTGCATTCCATTTGCCACGTAGTACCGCAGCTATTTTGCCGTCCGCCAATTTGTACGTACAGAAAAAGCTTGAATTTTCAACAATTGCTTATATAACTTTTGATATTAATAACACTTAAATTTTAAATTGAAAAAAAGATTATACGTACATCTTAATACGAATATATTTCACTGCTAATAAAGGTACGTATGGTTCAAATTAATTTTTTACAATTCGATAACTAATTTAAAAAAATGAGTATTTAAATACAATGTAACAAATGCCAAAATGAAACATTAAAAGCACCGAGCATACAGCTTCAACTGAAAGGTATAAATTAATTCCGCAAGACTATATCTAAAGTCCGTCTCACTTGGAAATAATCTTTGCATAATTATTTCTACAAGCGGATCTCTGTACTAGTAGATATCAATATTTACCTGTCCGCCGACGAGCCAAAAAATACAATAGTCAAATTCAGTGAGCTTACTTCCAGGCGTAAATAAGCGCTTTAAAAGCGCCTTCGCGAACAGAACGGGCAAAAAAAGTTTTTAATTTACAAAACTATTCAAGATTAAAAAGTTTAACAATTTAGCTAAGCCTACTTCATCAATTTAGTTTATAATTCCTCAAACAACCCAAGGATAAATTTTGCATTAAAAAAATGTTTGCACAGCTATTATTCCTTGCTAAAAGATTTGTAAAGAAGAATAGATCGGGTAAATGATTTCATCCTTTTTTCTGCCGCAGTCCTTTCCGAGAGTTGCTCGTATAAATTCTGCGTTTGTGTACGCAAGATCCATAATGACCGGCGCGAAACTCGCGGGCACGCGATCGGAAATACGCGCGGCGGCCACCGACTGCGCGCGTCGCGGTTCCGGTCGGCGTCGCGTCCGGGGGCCGCGAAAATAGAAGGCGCGACTCGGCCCAGGGCCGGCCGGTAAAAAGGCGACGTGCACTCCCCCGAAATGCGTCGACGGTGCGCGCGGGGAGCATTGGCTCGCGGCTATCGAGCCCCTGGAAGTTGTCCAACTGAAGCGCGAGCGATCGACCTTCGTTATCTTTGCGCCGATTATACGGCCGATCCGCGGGGCTGAGGTTCCATCGCGCGCGTGCACTTGGTTCCAATATAAATCGGCTTTATGAAGGCGCCGTTGAAGTGCTACGTTTCATCTGCTGCACTGAGATTAGCTTAGAATGCAGTTTGGATTTTGATTTACTTTTCTGTTTTATAATGAAGAATACACAGTATTTTTTTGAAGTTTGCACTATTTTCGCGTAGTTTCTTCAAGTAGTATAACTATTTTAAACCTTGGTCTTAATTATTTATCTTTAAAATAATAATCCTAGGTTTTAGCATTTATACGGCTTTGTTAATGTAAAATATTAGTTCAAACTATTCCACAAAAAGCAAGTGAATTTTAAGAAAAATATTTTACATTTTATTGATTCATTGAAAAAATCATGTGTTGCAAAAATCTACTGTGCAAACACTTTTAACAATGCTTTTACGTTGATAAACGAGAATAAAAATTAGTTTTATTGTGATATTCTTAAAAAAATTTAGGTGACAAAATAATACCATAAATCAGTTGGACTCCAATTCACATAATCCCAGCTCCCATATGTTTTAATCTTCTCGGTGAAATATTATATATATAAGAAGGCAGTCTACACCCAAGCAATAGAAAGGAATTTAGAGAATGATATTTTTTTTGAAAAAAACAGATGTTATAAACGTCTTCGAGCTTAACAAGTTTTATTATTAACTGGAAGTGTTCGATAAAGTGGTTGTCTTCATTCACTTTTCAGCGAGGTTCGATCAAAAAGTACTGCGCGCATACCAAATTCCCGATTTGGAACTGCCACGTGTGCGATGTAAATATTATTCCGCGAGAACGATGAAGAGCATTCGCGCTGCTTTTCGGAACAGCAAACGTCTGTTCGATGATAACCGTAAACGGATACGTTTTCTAAGGAATAAATTTTGCAATTTTGCAATTTAATGCCGGATTCACAGATAATATCGGAAAATTTTATTTAAAGAAATGCTTGTTAGTTAAGATAAAGCCTATTAATGATCTCAAAATTTCAAAACTAGTTGATCATTCATCGCTGTAAAATAGTAAATTTTTAGTGTTTTACTGATAAGTATGATGAAATTTAAAGGATTCATTATTTTGGCTACAGTCATCGCGTAAAAATGGTGCTGCTAGGTATTTAACTACTTCTATAGCCGGACTAGTTTAAAAACTTAATCAAATAAAATATTTTTAAATCCTCACATCATCCGTAGAATTTAATCAATGCAGAATTCAATACGAATCACTTTTTGATCTGTAGCCGCGTAGGCACAATGCTGACTACACCTCGCGAAAACAGTAAGTGATAAGTATCTATGTACGCTCAGCCGCGGTCGGCTTATCGCGCGACGCATCCCGCGGGTAACGAGCGCGAGCGGTGCCTCGGCCGAGGGCGATTTCAAGGTCACGTGGATATTTCCAGAATGCGTGCCCCGACGAAGCGGTAGCGCGCGCGGAATCTTCCGATCGAAGCTCTCGCGTCCCCCTCCCCCCCTCCCCACCCTCTGCCGCGGACCTCCTTCCTGCGGGATCGCGTAACCTTTACCTAGTGCTCGGCTTCGAGGTGATTACGCCACGTGCCACGGCCACGTGAACGTTGCCATTCATGAAGTCGCGAGTGCGGCCAGGAGCCGTGAGAAGCCGCGTGTAGCCTCCCCGCGCGGCCTGGAGCTTTTTCGATGCTCCGGCGATCGAGGCGAGTCCGTCAAACGACGCGCGCCCGCGCCGTTCATCTCGAAAATTGAGGAAGATTTAGAGAAGATCGAGTTTATGAAAAGATGGAGGTTGTGGATATTTATCAGGGGCGAGCGAGTTTGTTGACGGCTGTTACATTGCACTGAGAGTAAGTGAGACATAAAAAACGGATAAACTAGACGTGACGAGTTCTTAATAATTAATTATACGGTATAACGAAGAAACGGAGATAGCCAATTATTTAAAATGAATTGTTGCGACAGAAATTATGATCTTTTTTGAGGACATTTTTTCTGTTACCAGATTTTTGTAACCTATGAAAGTTTAAGGCATGTTAATATACTTTTATAGATTATATTAGATTATGTTAAAAAGACAAAAAGAAAAATTTAATATTCATGCTTTTCGGAAAGTAAAAAGTACACCAATATAATTCGTTTCTCTGTTAAGACTGTAAGTAGTAACAGACAGGCTATAGCAAGACGCAAACTAGATCTGCAAGAATATTTTTTCGCAATCATTTCAGAGTAGTATTTGAGACAAACGTGAGTTACAATTTAATTATTTATTGTTAATTATTTTATTTTATTAATAAAAATAAAATTATTAAAAAATAAAAAAACAACATATATATTTTCTATTGAGACATATAAAATATTGTTTAAAATAAGAAACGAAAAATTTTCAACTAGCTTTTAAACAATCAAATTTCATAAAAGCTCGAATGGCTAAGAATCTCGATATTCTCCCAACCAAAATTCGCTCATCAACCAAAGTTCGAGTAGAGCCATCAATTCGTCGTCGCAATTTCCTCGCGCAATCGGATCCGTCGATTAATTTTTCATTGGCGAGCTGTGACCTTTACTCCCTTTCCCTAGGTAAGAATGCCTCCCCCGTCGCTCGTGTCATAAACGGGAAAAGCTCGGGCCGACGTTCGAGAGCCGACTGCTCGGCGGCGGGGCTCGCTCGGCTCGCGGCCGCGATCCTGCTCCTCGTCTCCACCCCCCTTTGGCCCGCCCCCCACCCCTCGGCGCTATTTTCATCTCGCCACTGGCTCCCCGGGCCGGCGACTGCGCGCTGGGGTACGCCACCCCCCGTGCGCGGCGGCGGCGGCCGTGTGTGTCACACTTTCGCGCTCGCGTCGCTCTCCGCCTAAAAAGGTAGATCGGGCCGCGTAGTAACGGCGCCGGGGATTGGCCGGGCGCCCGGGCCAATCGGCGCGCCGCTTACGGCCTAGGATCACGTTGCACGCGCTTATATTGGGAGCCTCGGCTCGCCTCACCGACAGAACGGCTCTCTAACGTAAGTGCGCACCACGTCGGTTGACACTTTGAACTTTCAACATCTTTTACCGCGGAGGGTTTTGAAAAAGCCCGCGCGCGCGCGTACACCTGCCTAAGTGTAACTAAGCCTTGAGGCGCGCGCACGCGGCTCTTTTCCTTGCACTTCCGGTTATTACACCCCGCACCACTTTCACTCTCTCTCTCTCTCCTCTTTTTTTCGCATTTATCGGTGAATTTTTTTTCAATTTTTTTTTCACGATAATCATTCATCTCGTCTGACTCTTCGCGGGCGCTCCTTCGTGTTCGGCGACGTGGGTGGGAGGTGAGCGATCGCCGCGTAATTCGAGAAGGGCTCGGGTTGCGAGGAATTCGGGGATTGGCTCTCCTGCTCGGGCTTGCGGCGACTCCCTTGTCGAGGGGGGTGTAACTAACAAGTGACCGGAAGTTAACCGCGGCGATACCAAGTGCAGGAAGTGTGTGACAAAGAAAGAAGAGCAATGGACAGCTGTTGTGTGTGCAACTGATTGCGACTGCCTACTGGTGATTGAACAAATTAAAGGATAAAATAAATAAACAAAGTAATTAGACGGCTGGAAAAGATAAAGGACTGTTCATCCGGGCGGCCGGCGATAAAAAGAAAGTTGTGTGCCGGGGGTTCAAAGTGGAAGACACGGAGAGGATTGCGTGAGGGACCACTAGTGATTTGGAATGGCAGCGCTGGAATTCGGGCGACTTGGTGAACTCTTTGGGGCGTCCCTTCGCCACGGCGTACGCCGGCCCCTCGTGTTATATTTAATCGAGTGATATTTTTGGTTTCACACGCCGTTCAGTTACGCCTGACTTACCTCGATTTCTTTCTTACCGACAAGTGTTTCATATGCGTCGTTATGCAATTTTAGATTACGAACTTATTTCTTTTTTTTAAATTGTTTTTTTTTTTAAATTTCCGAATTTATTTTTGCGTTGATGTTTATCGGTTTATTAATACTGGTTAAAAATAGATACTTGCTGTTTTAATGCGACTATTATTTTAAAATAGTTTACAAAGTCGCGGTCAATAAATAGAAACGGATTTTCTATTTCCATCATTCTAATGTATTGATTTCTTAGATTACAGATTTAACAATTCATTGATTAAATAGATTGTTTATTTAAAAAGTTATCTGTCACGTTTAACTTGAATTTAATTTTTAAGTTATTTTATTTAATAATAGCTATAGTCTGCTTATTTGAAGAACACTCACATTGATATTTATTAATAAATTAAGTTTATTTTTACGTTCGATACAAAATTATTGGTAGACTTTAAAAAATCAAATCAGCGATAATTCAAAATTCTAACTAATATCTTTACTATTTTTTAAATAATAAAATAATTGAAGTGTACATCGTTCTTTTAAATTGATATTTAAGGAAGAAATTCGAAACTTGAAAAACTCGAGCGCGTAAAGTTCCTCTCCAAATTTAGTCGTTCCCATCTATTTAAAAAAAAAATCTCGCGCGTAACACCCTAAAATTTCACATAAGCTCCCGGGCCGCGAAAGTGAGAAATTTTCAACGGCGCTGAAATCCTCCGGTCACCGCGGGAAAGTCCATCGGAGCGCTATCGGCGCGGCAGCGAGCCGTGAAAATTCGCGCACGTCGGAGGGATGGAGAAGGGGGGGGGACTTCACACCGTGCAAAATCGGCCGCTTCATAATCGCCGCGTGGAGTTTTCGCATTCCTCGCATTCTCACTTCCGAATGCCGCGGTGGAAATCTAAAACGGCGAACCCAGTTTCGTTTTTGGGTAGGCCCCTCGCGAGGGGTTACACTTGCTCTATACGGCCGGTGGTGGGGAGGTTCGAGCATCGAAAATAAAAGAAAGGGGAGACGTCGTGAAAATAACACGAAGGAGGGCCAAAGAAGGGCGGGGAGGGAGAGAGAGAGCGCCGAAAATTCATGCCGGGGGGGGGGGGGGGGGGGGGGGGGGGGGGGGGGGGGGGGGGAGGGAGGCAGCGCCGCCTAGCAGCGATGCCCGCGTGCGACGCTCATTATGAATTTCTGTCTGCCCCGCAGGGCCGCCCAGTTCGTGCCGCCAGAAGCAGTCCGTCCGCCGCCGAAGCCAGAGACCCGGGAAGACGAACACACCGAGGGAGGACCGAGCAACGACGAACAAGGAAACACGACGCCCGCCCCTTTTTTGTCGGACAATTACTAGGGGACGCGAAGAAAACGAAACGCATCGCAGTGGATAGCCACTCGGATTGAGAGAGCGGATAGTTCGACGAATTTTTTTTTATTACCGAACCCGAGGGGCCACTTAGACTACAGTCAAGATGCCGGCTCCACCAAAGCAGGACGAGGAGGCCGATCCGACCCCATATCTGTTCATCTCCCTCGAGCAGAAGAGAATCGACCAGTCGAAGCCCTACGATGCGAAAAAGGCCTGCTGGATCCCCGACGAGAAGGAGGGTTACCTCCTTGGAGAGATTAAGGCCACCAAGGGTGACATCGTCTCCGTCGGTCTTCCCGGTGGCGAGGTGTGTATTCCCTTATCACTCACTACACCCGCGCCTCACCCACGCTACGAGATCACCTCCGGCTCTCAAGCCTTCGCCGGGCATTAATTCCAAAGCAGCGTAAATTCGTCTTGTGCCTGGCGTCGAGGCTGGAGAGCACGTCGGTCTCGTTAAAAATAGAAGCCGCGGAGGTGTCGGATGGCGTGGCGATCGGCCGACGGATTAACCCACCGAGCGAGGAATTTTTTTTTTCTTTTTTTTTTGTTCCTTCGCTTTTTATCGTGGCTCTTGGCGCGATTCGCCTGCCTCGAAGATTCTCGGTGTCGGCCGGTTGCACGAGACCCGCGCCGACTCGTACCGGGCGTAAGCGTAATAAGGATGCAATCTGCCAAGTGACACAACGCCCGCGGCACTTTGTCGGCCGGCCAATTTTCGTATTTTCGTGGCCCCGCTCGCCTAATCGGCTTCGATCATTCATGATGCGTGTGCGGACCCGGCTTGACGCGCAATTAACCACATTTAGAATGACGCGCCGGGTAAAATCGGCGTGTTTTGGCTAAGCGGAGGAAAAAATCGGATGGGTGGAACATTTTGACGGTTATTCATTAATAAACGCGGAAACGTTTCTGAGGTCGCGGTGAACAATCTACTGAAAAATTTTACTAAACTTTATAATGCGAGCTATATGTATGCCAGTAGATTGTTACCGGCGGGGGTAAGACGTGCCTCGTTGGACACGGAACGAATCTACTTGGATATATATAGATAACCACTCGTTTTATCTCATAAACTTTGACCCATTTTTTTTAAACTCTTGCCGTGTAAAGTATACACATTTTTCTTTAATTTATTTTTGCACCGACTGCTACAAATGTTTGGCTCGATAATACCGATCTTTTAAATAGTTTCAATTTTACTACTATTTACATTTTCGGTTTTAACGAACGAACGGATCCTATTCTTATCAATTTCTTTTTCGCATTAGCTTTCGGAATTCTTCACAGTGGCATTTCTCGACATATTTCAAGCAATAAATTAAAATAAATAAATGTAGCAGTTGTTTATTGTTGAATGTCTTGAATAGTTGGCAAGAGAGTTATTAAACAATAAATTAACAAAATAAGAACGACCATCTGCAAACCTCGCGACAAAAATGACTCGCAAACACAAATCACTGAACAACGCGCACGTTGAAAGAAAAATTTGGAAAAGAATGTTCCCCCAGTCACTCGAGCGTATATCGGTAAAAAACTAAAAATACCCCGGGGCGCTGTCAAAAATAAATTTACGTAATTTGAAACACAATCGGTAAACAGCGCAACAATTACATAATTCCCCCGAGAAGAAGAAGAGGCGAAAGACATGCCCGTAGAAATCGCCGGGGAACCGCGCGCGCGGGCGCGGCGCCTATTTTTCGCCCGGCCGACGAGTTGGAGCCGGGGGGTCCGGCGCGATGCTGCCCATCGGGCACCGCGCGGAAGGTCGTCCCACTCGCTCTCTTTTTCTCGCTCGGAAAAAGAGCCGAGGCGGCGGATGAAATAGAAGAAGCTGCGGCGGCCGGAATACCCGCGCCCGCGCGGCGATGTATAAAAAGAGCGCGAGGCGGAAGGAGAGGGGGCGGCGTTCACAAAACCACCAGCCAAACCGTATCAGGCCGGCCTGCTATTTCGAGAGCAGAATAGCGCCTCGTATACCTTACGGGGGGACCCCGTGCGCGGCCGTACACTCCGAGAAACGGGCGCCCCGCATCGGCTTACACCGTCGCATTGTGTCGCAAATCGCGATGACGACGCGCGATCGGGGGTGGACGCGCGCGCGGACTCTCTGCCAACTTGGGCGATCGAGACGCGGCCGCGCCGGTGACTCTTTATCGATCGTTCGGTGATGTTCGACGCCGGCGAGTCGGCTTTATTCGTCGCGCAGCCGGCTTTTGGGATAACTCGCGAGGACGCCGGGCTATAAATATGGAGAAAGTATCTATTTTCATAAATCTAAATGCGATCGCGATGGCTAAGATTAGAATGCGCCAGGATACTACAACTGCAGCGTCCCACGAGTCTCTTTTCGCTGGAATTGCGAGATTAGGGAGACGGAGATGAGAATGAAATAAAATCAATGACCTTCTAGGTTTCTTTTTTTTACCTGTTTAGCTTTTTTGATACCGATAACTCGATTTAACTGGAGATGTGTGGCTTTTTAAATTTTTACCGGAGTGCAAATGCCTATTATAAAAGTTGTTGGTTTAAGAAATACTTTTTCAATTTAACTTTATTTTTTTATTTAAATTTACTTGATTTATGCAGTCACTTTGTTGAATAACACTTTTATTATTTTGTTTTTTTCTTCTGAAATAACTGAACACTTGTTGACATTAAATAACGCAGGAAGAATTTCACACTTTTTTAATTTTAAACTTCTCTTCATTCGTATACTCTCTATTATACAACGATTACTTAAACAGCGAAGCTCGCCAACTATTTTTTCGAAAAAAAATAAATGTTTCGAACGCATTGCCATCACCGTGAAACGGGCCAAAAAAGTATATAGAGAAGGTGAATTGTCTATAAATAATAAACGGTGCCATTAAGGAAAGGCCGAAAGAAGAAAAACAAGCTCAGCGGCCGAGATTTTTGAGCGTTCGCGCGAAATCGAGTCGAGTCGAGCTTTTCTCGTCGATTACGCAATTAAGGGGGCTGGATCACCCGGTGGGGCCCTCGCGGTTGACTCTCTCTCGCGCGCTCGACTCCGGCACGCTATTGTTAGCAGAGCCGCGAAGCTCGCTAAGCGCCGGAGCGGCTATAATAATAAAACGCCACACATCTCGAAACGCGGGTCATGATATTTTTAGAGGACGGGGAGCGCCTCGGGCGCGCCGACGCGCGGAAAGAGTGCGGAGCGCCCGGGACGGCGAAAGAAACGCGCCGAAACTCGGCCCTCCGCCGTTTTCTTACGCAAGGGACGCCCGAGTTACGCGTCTCCCTTATGTTTGCACACCCGGCGCATTCTTCCCTCTTCCCCGCGGCACGCCCGCTATTTCCGCGCCGTTCGCTTGGCGCAGATGGGAATCGCGGAAGTAGGATGCGCTATTTTCTTTTCTCTCTCGAATCGCGGCGCCCCGGCGCGATCTCTCGCGTGAAAATTAAAATTTGCACGCTCGGCGCGATATATTAATATCGAGGAGTCGGGCCCACGGCGAAAATAAATTTTCCAAGAATCGGGTTGAGTAATGCGAATCGCGATCACATTTCTCAAACGGGAGCGTTCTTTTATGCGCGGTCTATATTCGTGGCCCTCGGGGCTGCGGAACACGAGAAATCGCGCATGGACTCTCCGTTGGCAGAGGCTCAAAGGCGCCGTGGCCCGAGGGCCGCGATAGAAAACGAATTTGTCCGGAGACCGTCCCGTCAAAAATTGCAAAACAAGCGCCGACAAATATTTTCGCCTCGTACCGACCAAGATTCTCTAAAAATAGCGCGCCGCACCGGAAAAGAAAATGAAATTTAAAAAAAGAAAGGAGCGGAGTCGATTGACGTAGGCAATCGAAACTCGACGTGCACCGTAACTTTCCAAGGGAGAGACGGAAACAGAAATAATTACCGAAATGGGTTTGGCGGTCCAAATTCGACGTAATGCGTCAGTCTGTACAAAGAAAAATGAAAGGTGAGGGCTCAAATGAGTTCAGCGAATCAATTTTCCCGTAATTTTTAATTTAGTACGAAAAATTAAAAAAAAACTAATGATATTGATAAGCAAAATTTGTTGAATTAGATATAAAAATCGGAAAAAATTAGCAATAGAAATAGAACAAACTATCGAAGTAATCCTCTAAATTTGAATTAGTGAAATTTGATGTGCGTAGTTCTGTATGATAGGTTAAAAGTATCCCACTTATTCAATTAGTGAGATACTTTTGACTCCGAATATGTAACTATTCACATCAAATTTGTGAAATCGCAGAAATTTCACTTCACTAAAGCAGATTTAAAGGGAAGATTAGTAACTGCAATTAAAAATAAAAAAAAAGAACGAAATTTTAAAATTTCGGCTTAAATTCAGAGAAGGGAAGTGAAGAAGGATCAGCTGATGCAAGTGAATCCGCCGAAATTCGAAAAGTCGGAGGACATGGCTGATCTGACCATACTAAACGAAGCTTGCGTCCTGCACAATCTGAAGCAGCGCTACTACGCGAAACTAATATACGTAAGTGTTACCAAGACTCCCGACTAATCGTACGTCCTTTTTTTCTCTGCGACCAATAGGTTAGGGACGTGAAGAAGGACCTGCTGCAGCAGGTGAACCCGCCTAAGTATGAGAAGGCCGAGGATATGTCCAACTTGACGTACCTGAACGACGCGTCGGTCTTGCACAATCTGAAACAGCGTTACTACGCCAAGCTGATCTACGTAAGGATGTCCGCAGGATGCCAGAGTTTGATCCCCGTTTGATGTTGTACAGCACAGACTGCTGATGCACATTTTACCGACGTTTTTTTGTTACCTTTACGGAGCGCCGCGCAATGCTGACGTGTTGCGGCGCGTCCGATTATTTTACTCTCTTCCGATGGTCTGGTTAAACTTGGAATATTCTACTTATCGCACTTTTGACCTGGCAGCTCCATTTTAGACCTGACAGTGGTCTGTCAAAAATTAGATCGGACAATAATTTTGTACTGAAAATCCAAGTTTAATGGACTACGGGAAGATTTTGTGATTAATACCCTTTACAGAGTGGAGGTGGCTGGAACAACCGACCTGTCCAGTTTCACAAGCACAACGTCCTTGTTTTAGTACTTAATACATGCAAATACATTTCACTAGACTGAAATACAAAAAGTCTGTTTCTAGTCACTACATTTGTTTTTTCGGTAAAAACATTAAAAAACTGAGTTGTTATATTTTACGTAAAAAATGAAATACAAATGACTATTTTGGTAAGAAGAAAATTACAGACTTTTTGTAATCAGATATGAAAGAAGATATGCTGACTGTTGCAAATTACTCGACAAGTCACGCTCTTTGTTACTTCTTCTTTCATTACAGTTTAAGCAGCTTTTTTTAGTAACTAAGTACATGTAGTTTTCACGTTTGATTATTGCTACTACCAAAACTTGCAATTTCCTCAGTTCAAAATTAAAGAATTGATTGAACGAAATCATATAGAGCTGAAATTGCAAGTTGTAAAATATAATTATTTTGCATGCCGGAAATATTTGACAAATATACGTGCCAAAATGAACATGTGCACGCTCAGCCGTAAGCCGCAGACCGGCCAAAAGCTGTCCGTCGTGTTATTTTCCTCAAACCCAACAAAGGCAAAATTCTAATAACGATGAAATTACTGTAGACGTACTCCGGACTTTTCTGCGTGGCCATCAATCCTTACAAAAGATTCCCGGTATACACGCAACGTGCCGCCAAGCTGTACCGTGGTAAGAGGCGTAGCGAAGTGCCACCCCACATTTTCGCCATCTCTGACGGTGCCTACGTAGACATGTTGACCAGTGAGTACAAATTGTTTTTCCGCTCTTCATAAAGTGCTTAAGTCCGACGGCGTCTAATCCTCTGTGTTTCTCTCGTCCAACAGACAGCCAGAACCAGTCTATGTTGATTACCGGAGAGTCTGGTGCCGGAAAGACTGAGAACACGAAGAAGGTAATTGCGTACTTCGCCACCGTCGGTGCCTCGACCAAGAAGGACCCCAACGTAGTTGAGAAGAAGGGATCCCTGGAAGATCAAGTCGTACAGACCAATCCCGTACTTGAAGCCTTCGGTAACGCCAAGACCGTCCGTAACGATAACTCCTCTCGTTTCGTAAGTGTCTTTTATGTGTTACGGATTATTTTAATTGCAACTGCAGCTTTATTGCTAATTCTTCATCTTTGCAAGCACACGTTACAAATTTCTGTTCTTCCCCAGGGTAAATTCATCCGTATCCACTTCGGTCCTTCTGGAAAACTGGCCGGTGCTGACATTGAGACCTGTAAGTTATTTTTTATTTTTCTCATTTTTTTAAGCATCAAAATACATTCGAAGACGGAATAGTAATTGGAAATTCACTTTAATTCGCCAGATCTGCTGGAGAAGGCCCGTGTCATCTCCCAACAGGCTCTCGAGAGATCCTACCACATCTTCTACCAGATGATGTCCGGTGCTGTCAAGGGTCTTAAGGGTAAGATAAAAATTTCCGATGACAGCCCAACCTGGCTTTATCATCAGTCTCTTTATCACTTATATGTTATCCAAACTTGGTTCACGATTCTCAACAAAGTAAAGTACATGTTTTGTTCCGCTACAATCACAATTACCACTGCAATAATTTGGTAAATCGTTTCTTTAAAAGCGATAAAACATGTATTTCTATGGAAAGAATCGTTTCCAAAGCCAGTCTCAAACAAAGTCCAGCGACACAGTGTTAGTCCCGACCACTTCATAGTATCCCTCACACTAGCCCAATCAAACGAGAATTGTTAGAGCCTGGTCCAAGATGATACGCAAATCGGAGCAACGTGAGGTGTCTCGGGGTCCAGTGTCCAACCACGGAAGTTTACTATTTCTCTCCATGTCGATATAGTCAATGTTAAAACTTTATTTTCTCCATACGAAACCCTCGTTCAATTGTTACGCATTCTCAATGAGCGCCTCTTCCTTACTTTCGTACGCAGAGATGTGCCTACTCTCAAACAACATCAACGACTACTACTTCGTCGCGCAAGGAAAGACGACGATTCCCGGCGTCGACGACGGCGAGGAATGCGAACTGACTGATGTAAGGAGACACGCGCGACCCAAACACTTGTCTTCGCGACACTGACTTTTTCTTTTTTGTTCTCGCAATTTTTTACTTTTACTACTTTTATTTTTCTTTCTCTTTCTGTTCTTTTTCTTTGCCGCACTGAGAGAAGTCATTCATTTTGTTACATTTGTTACATTTTCAATCATATCGAAGTAATCGTTTAAGTGTTTCAAAAAAATTTTAAGGGTATTTCAACAATCTTCTATCAGTGCGACCTTTACTTTTCATTTACGCTGTTTTGTTTCTTTTACAAACTACGTTTCTTTTTTGTTTATTTGTTTCTTTGTTCTGTTTACTGTTTTTTATTTTCGAAACACTCTACCGTCTACAACGCAGTTGGTGCAACAATAATCGTAGTTTCAGCAGCGCCCGTGCTCTCTGTATCGTTATGTCTAATGCCTTTTCCGTTTCTTTTCCTACTTTTTTTTGTGTACATCTTACGCGATTGAGTCAGATGCTAATTGTGACAGTTAGATAATTATAACGACTGACCAAAGCCTCCAGGACACGAGGACGGAGTATTTTTTAACAAAGCTCATCGATGCGAAATCTTTTTCTACAAATGCAACTAAATTTAGTTAAAATTTGTTCATTTAAAACTTATCTTTATCTTATTTTGCAATAATAAAAATGGATACATTTTTGCAACGATGGGCTTTACATCTGGTGTACATACTATAGATTTGGTGTGCTGGTTTCCATTTGGATCGTATCCCTAGCAGAAGGGACTCTGCAGCGGAGATACAAGTCGCAACTTATTTTCCGAAAAGTCACAGTGGGTGACTTTTGTACAACAATAATACTAAGCGAGAAAAGACGCGATGCATACCCTAGAGCAACTGGGCGATTTGCTGACAGACTCGCATATCTCTGCAATGGATGCGTAATTTTACCACAAATCGAGAACCCCTATCAACGGGGAAAAATCATCAGTTCACATTCTCGAAAGTAGATTAAACCTGTACATTGTATTATATACTATCACTAGTATAAGTAGTTTAGTAAAACCCTTAATATAAAACCCGAATTACCGGGAATATATCACCTTACGAAGCGACGTCGATTAAAATCTTGTCTTAGAATGGTTCATAAAAAAAATTGTATATTGCAAGTGTACAATTGTCGGTTAACATAGTACGTTAAAAGAAAATTTTAGTGAAAAGTTTTTGGTAAAAATATCGATGTCGCTTTGTAAACGAAGGACCAGTAACCCTGTCAAAGCCATAAGAAAGCGTGGCCGCTCAAGGTTCATTGGCTCATCCAAGCATGTGTTTTCTTTTTATTTTCAAAAAACCTCAGAAATCTGCCTGCTGTCCAAAAACATCAATGACTACTACTTCGTCGCACAAGGAAAGACCACGATACCCGGTCTCGACGACGGCGAGGAAATGCTTATTACGGACGTAAGTGCGCGTTCGCCAGTCACGAGCGACGCGGCTTTCTACTAACAAATCTCGCCCCGCATTGCAGACGTTCTAGTACCCTTGCTGCTTTGCATTTCTCGCTGGTATTAAACGCTACTCAAAATAATCAAGCGGGAAATTCAAAGTTTCGAAATGAAAAAAATTTCGTTCAATTTTAAAACGAGACACTTTCGTTTCGTCGTTTGAAGGCGTCTTTGATGCGGTGCTGAATCCAAAAAGGAATTTTTGGATAGTTGCGCTGGCAACAGCGACACTTTGCAGCGTGATGCGCAAATATTGACACGTACTACTTGCATCAACTGTACATACACATAAGTGTGCGTTTATCTCTGTCTCTGTCTTTATTTTTTTCCACTGTCTCGTCTCGATTTATATCTGTCTCTGTCGTTGTACGCCGGCTATCCATCTGTATTTTTGGTACACTATCTTGTAATCATCATGGCCTTCTTTGTACTCTGTCGCAAATCATCATAATCATGTTCACGTGCAATTTTACTCTTTCACCTTAGCATTAGCGCAACGCAGCAGCCAACTATATAAACATAAGTCTATCCGCGTGTCAAAAAAGTCTCTCTCGTAGGCTAAAAATCACGCCCCGAAATTTACCTCACTCTACTACAAACTATTACATCTTTACTCTGCAGTGACTAATTAAATTTTTTCCCATCCGGCGGAAAATCTACTTTTTCAAAAACTAGATTTTCCCAAGGAGTTTCAACGTAACTTTCAGATTCATCTACACTCTTCTTCTCCTCCTACATCACTGAATACACCTTATGATACTAAAAAAATGGTCAGTCCCATCGCCGCGGACGAAATTCGCAGGATAACGATGAAAATTAAAATAATTTTCTCAAAAACCGCGATATTTATTGCGGACCTATTGAATCCCCCACGAGCATCCGAGCGATTTCGTCCGTCGCGACGAGTGACCGAGCCGAAGCCGCTCGACGCGTTCGTTTTTGCGTGGCGAGCATTGCTCCGTGGCCCCGTTCCGCGGGTTTATAATTAACGAGGCGAGAGGAGCGTGCGCGCGCGCGCCCGCGGGGCACCGCACCGCACGGGGCGCGCTCGCACGCTCTGACCGGGCGACCACGACGACTCGGCGCAGAAATGACGTTCCTGAGCAACCGGATCGGCGACTACGTCTATATTAGCCAGGGTAAGACGAGAATTCCCGGGGTCAACGACGGCGAGGAGATGGAACTTACCGATGTAAGTCACGCCTCTGCTCTCTCTCTCCTACAAACGGGCAACAAAACCCCCTGACCTCCTGTATAACGTCCGCTCGTTGTAACTTTTTTTTTCTAAATTACGTGCATCTTTTTTCGTGAACTTTTTAACGGATTTTTTTATTTTTAAACAAATATTATAATTTGATTGTCTAATCGATAAAACAACGTAGATAAAATACACGTTAAATACTGAGATGCGTTCTTCTTCACTTTTTCACGAGAAGGGCGCTTAATAAAAATATCAATTTTTAATGTTAAAATTATAAACGCACTGAATAAAACAGACAAGCTTTTTTGCAAATAAAAGCACAGAATAAACGAATAAATGTACATACTGCTGTTTTACGAAGCTAAACTTGAAATCGCTTCGGTTGTGCATTGAAAAAAGCAATTACAACCAAAGACGAATAATTTAGTTCGGTAAAACGAGCAACAAAAAGAAAAACGATTAAACCACTTGAAGGATGAAACTGAGACGAGCGCGACTCGAGGTACGAAGGAGCAGGGGCCGAGACACTGCAGTCGGCCCGCCCCCCGCCGCGCGCGCAGCTTCCTGCTTCGAGACGCGTGTCTTTATTATAAAAGAGAATAAAGATTTAAAAGACTTGAGGAAAATGCGCCGCGCAAGCAGCTGCCGCTGTCGGGGGGCGGGAGCGGGTACCGGCTGTCTCAGGAGGCGGGGGCGGCGTCGCTTACGACCGATCGACAGTCTTTTGTAGCGCGCGGACGACGAACAACCGAGTACAAGTCCCGCTCCCCGATCAGCCACCCATATAACCCTCCACACACTTATCCACCGTACATACGGTGCCCCGAGCGTTACTCGTAGGATTTTACTATCCGCTTCAGCTTGATTTGTATGTCGACTTTTTTTACGTGAAAAACTTGATATCCTCAATTGTTATACAAACATGATGTACGCGAGTGCACGAGTAACGACCCGGGGCAACGTCCATCCCGCTGACGCAATAACGTACAAATTTTTAGTATGGAAAACGAGAGAAACGAAGATAGGTTTTGCAGGATATTAGAGGAGCAAGGACTCTCCCAGAAGTGTGATAAAAAGCAAAATGCAAGTTTGCCACGTATGTAGAGATTTTAATGACGCCCGAACTTTTTCCACAGAAATGTGTTTCTTATCGAACAACATTTACGACTATTACAACGTGTCCCAAGGAAAGATCACGATTCCGGGTATTGATGACAACGAAGAAATGGGTCTTACGGACGTAAGTCCCGCACCCTTTCAGAAGTTCCTGTTTTTTCTTTCTCTACCCTTGATATCCCAGAGTCCAAAGTAGAGTTTTTTTTTCATTTGGAGTTGTATGATTCGCGAATTTACCCCGATCCTAGTTTTCAAATCCACGAACGGACTATTATTACAAGCATCTTGCAAAATGTATAGCTACCCCTTGTTTTATTTTTTTTCTTTTAAGTGAGAATCGCAGTTGGAGTTTTTGCATTAAAGTGGTTATTTTATCTTTTTTTTTTTGAAAAATGAAAACTTCAATTGCTATTCTAAAATACCTAAATACTACACTATATTTGACAATATTTTTTCGTAGATCTTGAACACTTTGACGTTCAATACGAATTCCAATTTTGATTAGAATTAACGTTCTAATTTTTATTTTCTATTTTTCAATTAGTATTTTTCAGTTACAAGTTTCTTCAAACTTCTTTTTTATTTCTCCCAACTACCCTCTTTATTTCTTCCTATAATTGGTGATGAATTATTACTAGTTTGTTGTATAAATTTTTCACTTTTAGCTCTGAATTTTCTGATATGCAAACCAAATGTTCCTCCTTATTTTTTTAGTAAATAAATTGCCATACAAATTCTGCTTTAATAGTCCTATTTTCTTAAAAAGGTAAATAAATAAATGATAATCGATAATTCAAATTAAATTTCAAGAAAATTTCAAAAAACAATAATATTGATATTTAATGTAGAAAGTTAGACTATTAAGCATGAAGAGAAAAAAGAATTCTGGCAAAAAAGTCAAATACCCACGCCAAGCGGCGCTGGAGCTGCGAATAAGACATGTTTATGTGAGATAATAGAAACGCCGGAGACCGTCGACGCTAATGTCGATTTCAAAACAACCGTAGAACGAAGTACGATTTATTGAAGAACCCCAAAGAAGCAGCGGTTCGAAGTGACTCAAGAGGTCAACTGACTACCAATTAGACGTGCAAAGATCACTGTATCTATCTACGCTTGCTTATACCCATTTTTCAATGTATATTTTTTTATTCATGAAAAAAAATCAAAACTGCTTCACTGCTTTATTCTACAAGCTTTTATTGTCTCTTGCTTATCATATTTATGCTTAGCAAAGTGTACGTCATTTACACAGCTTAAATACATTTTTCGCAGCTTTAGACGTCTACTGTCTTTACAAACTGCTTTGATTGATTTACGTGTGCTGTCCATTACGTCCTTCTTTTTTAATGTTAATTTGCTTCTCTCGTAAAATGTCTACCAGCTTATATGTACCAAGCCTCTGTGTAAAGCCTTTGCCAGAGTACGCACACTATAGACTCCCTTTCCAAAAGAAAGTGCGTCGTTTATTGCAAACTATGGCAAAGGAACTCCCTAGGAGATGCAGAATCAGTCGACTAACTTATCTCTGTTCTCTGAAATATAGAAAGCCTTCGACGTCTTGGGCTTCACTCAGGAGGAGAAGAATGACATCTACAAGATCACTGCCGCGGTCATGCATATGGGTGGCATGAAATTCAAGCAGAGGGGTCGAGAAGAACAGGCTGAGGCTGACGGTACTGAGGTAAGCCAATTAGAACCCTTCCCAAGTAGTATTTCTCCATTAGAGGCTAAAAGTACTAATTGAAATTAAAATTGTCTTTTGGAACTGTAGGAGGGTGAGCGTGTGGCGACACTTCTTGGTGTTGACTGCCAAGACATGTACAAGAACTTGCTGAAGCCGAGAATCAAGGTCGGTAACGAGTTCGTCACCCAGGGTCGTAACAAGGACCAGGTCGCCTACTCCGTCGGTGCCATGTCCAAGGCCATGTTCGACAGGCTGTTCAAGTGGCTGGTCAAGAAGTGTAACGAGACCCTAGACACCAAACAGAAACGTCAGCACTTCATTGGTGTACTGGATATTGCTGGTTTTGAAATCTTCGACGTGAGTAGTCTCTACCCTTGCCCAAATACCCATCAAATACTTCGATTCGTTTCTTCTGTTCTTCTTCCTGTTCTTCTTCATTTAATTTTTAAATCTTCTAAAAGTTGAAAAATTACAAAATAATTCATAGAACAGAAATCGAATCGAACCAACATCCTTTGATCAAAAATAAAACTCAAATTTATTTAATGGATCTTAATGAATAAAAAGAGTTTTATTTTTGTTATAAATACTTTGCCCCCACCCCCACACCCCCGATAGTACAGGAACCCCGTGAGCTGTAGTAGGAACCATCAGCACTGACTTCTACTCCATCCCAAAAAAAATTCTACAGTATTGACAGACATTATCGTTATACAAAAAACATATCAATCATCCAATGATACATCCTACACTTATTTAGAGATTAGATCTATAATCTATTTCCTAACGTCTTAGTACAACGGCTTCGAACAACTTTGTATCAACTTTACCAATGAGAAATTGCAACAATTCTTCAACCATCACATGTTCGTACTTGAGCAAGAAGAATACAAGAAAGAGGGCATCAATTGGACCTTCATTGATTTTGGAATGGACTTGCTCGCTTGTATCGAGCTGATTGAAAAGGTAGAAGGTTCCCCCAAAAAAGAATGGTTTTCTTGTTCTTTACCCCGAGAATCTTTCGAAATTGGCATTTTACCCTATAAACCACAGTGTTTTACCATTTTTCTATCTCTTTTAAAATTTCAGTTGATTTGGTTTGAAAATCATCCCGATTTAAAAAAAGTATATCTTTTTAAATCGCCCACTTGTGTGAATGCATTTTTCATTTCACGATTAAAAATGAAAACTTGAATAAGAACATTTTCATAATTTCTATCCTCATCAAATTACTTCAATATCTCATTCTACCATGCAGATACTCGATATACAGTTTTCTTTCACCTGCCCTTCATTCAAACATTTTGTTTGTACCTTTTGTTGGATTAAAATTTTCAAATCTTAATGAGAAACTTTAAGATGATGAAACGTCACAGCTTTAAGATTCAACGCTTCAAAAGGTAGACGGTACTCGAGTCGCGGCAATTTGTCAGCAGTGAACTTTGGTTCGAAAGGTAAAATTTGGATTTTTTTTAACCCTTTTCCCAACTGGTTTTCACCCTCCCTACAAATACCCAATAAATATTCCATAACTGGGAATATTCCAAATCGAGGATAAAAACAGTGGACATTATGCATATGTTGTGTTATGAATGACCTTAGAATACTCAATCACCTCTCAATGAACGAGATTTATATGGATAAATATGGAAATTAACTTTTTTCTTTACTACTTAATTACAATTAACTATTTCAATTTAATAAAAAAAGATTTCCAAATTAAATTATAAATTTCCATATTTATAATGTAATTTTATGTTACCTTATATCCAAAATCAGCTACGAGTTGTAGAAGTATTACTTGAATTAGTCAGCTGAACTTAGTACAAATTGTCTGCTAAATACATCAAGCGGTGACAATTGTAAATGGAACGTAAATGAGAATGAAACCAATGATGTAGAATAGACCTAAGCTCAAGGCAGACCCTTAGCCCTTAGGATTTACAGATGGCAATACAAGCCCATCAGTGACAAGATGATACCTAATAAAAACTTTAAGGAGTAGTAAAGTAGAGATACCCAAACGGTTGCTACTTGTCAAAAAAATCAGTAAAAAATCTGACGATTGTGTTGCCCTTTGCTCTCGAACAGTTTAACAGCTTCGAGCAGCTCTGCATCAACTTCACGAACGAGAAACTTCAACAGTTCTTCAACCATCACATGTTTGTCCTCGAACAAGAAGAGTATACAAGGGAGGGCATAGAGTGGGCCTTCATTGACTTTGGCATGGATCTACTCGCATGTATCGAGCTTATCGAGAAGGTACTTGACGAGACCCACTCGCCCTGTCGATCAGGCTGACCTAATAGGTCTAGTCAACGACAAAAGATAAACAAAACAAGCGCTGGATTGGTCCGCCATAGAGACATGCGTTCCAATCAGAGTTGAACGAACCAACATAGAGCAACACTACAAGGGCTTAATATATCGGCTCCGTTGTTTCTTTCGTTCACTCAATCTAATGCTTTGAGAATCTAAAAGGGATACCAGAATTTTTTTAAAATATCGTGATCGTCCACTGTTTTCACGTGTTAATCTGTGACTGTCCTCGTGCCCGTCTCTGTGTCAACCATACTGTGAAATTGTTTGTTTTGTTTCCCAACTGTTTTATCCTCCTCACCTTTACGCAATTTTATCCTCTCTACAGGACTTCGAAGAAGTCTGTCTCCTAACAAAAGTTTGAATAGCCCTCAATCATCAAGGTTGTCCGATAAAAAATAAGCTGAAGCCAGTTTAATCGATTCGAATGTCATACCAGTTCAATGACTAAGCGACATTTACGACATGGAAAAGAAGGATGGTTTGAAAGTATAGCAAAAACCGTTCATATGAGAATAGCAGCCACTCACACGTATCACCATTCCCAAAATCAATACAAGAACATCCTAAGTGTGTGCTTCTGTTTTTTATCATTGTCATTTTTTCTCTGCCTTTGCCTACTGTTGCGTACACCTTCGAAACGCGCAGTACAACGGCTTTGAACAGCTGTGCATCAACTTCACCAACGAGAAGTTGCAACAATTCTTCAATCACCACATGTTTGTGCTCGAGCAAGAAGAATACCAGAGGGAAGGCATCGAATGGGCCTTCATCGACTTTGGCATGGACTTGGCCGCTTGTATCGAACTTATTGAAAAGGTATCAGTAAATAGCCGGGTCTGATAACAAAGTCCAAGAGGCTAGGAATCTGTAATAAGTCAACGCACACAAAAGCTATTGGAATATGATTACGTCAGCTACGAGGAGACCGAAAGGATGAATCTAATATATGTCTAATCCAGAGCACCTGAATTGTTTGGCGAAACAGAAGCTTCAGCGAGAGTTTTTTTTATCATGCGCATACGTGAGAGTGATTGCGGCAGAACTGAAGGTACACGATACTGGTACCCAATGCCACGGCTACTTTCTATCAGCACTTTCATAATACTACTGCAACTTGTCTTTCTTTTCACCATGTCTGATCAATAATATTGAACGGAAAAAAGTTGTTGCAAAAATGTGATTGATACCACGAACAATTAGCAACAACTTTTTCAAAGTATATTATTGAAAATCTTTTGCAAAGAAACGCAATAAGCGTTTCTTTCAGGGAAAAATACATACCTACGTATTTTCCCTCTGCTACCCTCTTTCTCTCTCTTTCTCTCTCCCCTTTTTTCATTATTTCTTGTGTACTATCTCATCTTTTACTACCAACGGGCGTAACAGAAACGCTCTTTCTTCAAAATTTCATACCCTAACCCAAATTACGATTCATCTCCACATAAATATTAAAAGACCAACGACACTAAGAACGTGTCTGTTTGAGTCCAAATAAAAAGGGTTACCATTACACTACGAAGAGCACTTGATTAAAATTTGTAGACAAACAAATTATAAAATTAATTTTATAATTTTGAATGCAGTGAAAAATCTTAATCTTTGCTCTCGACCCTTCAATCGACAAGATCATTGAAAAAAAACACATTATCCCAACCAATCAAATCAGGAATAAAAAGAACTGAGAAATTCCTGATGCTGAAAGTTAACAAGCAGGTTTATAAACAACTTAGCCACGAAACTTAATTACTCCTTACATCCCCCTCATTTTAATCTCCATTACTTGCACCCGGCAAAAGCAGTATATTGACCACTGTCTTGCCTTTTTCTATGTTCTTATTTATCATCAACGCACTGCACGAAATACGAACACACACACGCAGTTCAACAGCTTTGAGCAACTGTGCATCAACTTCACCAACGAGAAGTTGCAACAATTCTTCAACCACCACATGTTCATCCTTGAGCAGGAAGAATACCAACGCGAAGGCATTGAATGGACTTTCATTGATTTCGGAATGGATCTCCAACAAACTATTGACCTCATCGAGAAGGTATAGCTCGATCATAATGATCGACTCGATCGTTGGAGGGTCTAAGTTTAAAAAACTTGCATAGTGCAAGAGGAGACGATGTATTCGACAGTCAATGAATAGAAACATTGTGCAGCATTACTTCATTAACACAATGCATTAACACATATCGCAAGCATGACATTTTAACTGTCTCACTAGTATCTTCTCTTTACTTCTTCTTTAACACCATTTTTCTGTATTCTTTCTTTACTCTACAAGTGACCGCACTCATTTGTCATTGATGACTGACAAACGTTCGTTCACTCTATACTATTATAAATACTCGATGAAAGTTTTCAATTTCAATATAATTTATATAATTTTTTGTTCACTGATCTTAAAACAATAGCTAAAAATTAATAATTAAAAACGAGAAGTCGAGTATTTATCAAAGAAGCAATAAGTTCCTGTTACCAGAACCTTGGAACCGCAAGAAGAGGCAACACGTGACGAAACACGAGAACGCATTATCCAACGTTCTCCCAACTCTAATCTCTATATCTATTCTATCTGTTTTCTCCCCATTTTACTTGTACACCTTTCTCTATGTGCTCTATGTGTTTTTGCGCAAATTGAACCGGGGCGTCCACTTAAACGGACGTCCAGTTCAACAGCTTCGAGCAGCTCTGCATCAACTTTACGAACGAAAAGCTTCAGCAGTACTTCAATCACTTCATGTTCGTACTCGAGCAAGAAGAGTACGAACGCGAGGGGATCAGGTGGACATTTATCGATTTCGGTATGGATTTGCAAGCCACAATCGAACTCATCGAAAAGGTAAGGATTCGCTTTGACGCTACTTTTTTATATCCTAACAAACGCCGCAGCAGCATCAGCAGCATCAAGCAGCTCGAGATTGCATTTCTGCCATATTTGAGGCTTGCTCGTATTATTGTATGTCTCACAAGTATGTATAATATATGTCTATGTATGTGCGCGCTTTTTACGTTGATCCACGTCTCCTTGGATTATGTTTGTTCATGTGAAAATCAAATCCATCTCTTCGTCACGAAGAGAGAATACTATTTACTTAATTGTTGCAAACGTAAGATTGTAATTTTTTTCAAATCTAAATTTGTTAAATTATCGTTAAATTAACTTACGTTTGCAAAATGAATGACAATAACACTGGGGTCATAAATCTTTAAAATTACGTATTTTACAGTGTTTTAATTTATTTGAGTGTAAGAATCGTAATTTTAATCTTTTACGTCATCAGTAAAATGCTGTAATTACCTTACATCGAAGTTTCTTCGCGTGTAATGCAATTGTGGGCCTGTAATTATTGTCATAAATAATTATTGATATTATCAATGAAAATTTCAGTAAGCAAGCACTAAGAGTAGCGGCGATAATTTTGTAAATGCAATCATATTATTATCACCTTCATATTATATTTCACGTGTATTAGATTACCATATCACATTTTATCTCAGTCGTAACAAAATCATAGTACATTTTGCAGCTTATGAAGTGCAAAATTTTGTTTGCATTGCAGTAAGTTTTAATATTATATTCTTCGTAAATATCATAGGTATCAGTAATTTCTTTAAAATTAACCAATTTCGTGTACTTTTTCAATAGAGGTGTAAAGGCGTAAAATTTGAAAAAAGTAGTTGCCGTTTTTCTGTGAAAATATCGCTCAAATAAAACTTTTATACGCTACTCTTGGAAATGCTCAGAATGATCTGATGGCAAACGATGTAACATTACTCACGGAAACATCTTTTTGTCTTCTCTTCTCCAAATAGCCTATGGGTATCCTCTCCATCCTTGAAGAAGAGTCTATGTTCCCGAAAGCCACGGACAAGACCTTCGAGGAGAAATTGAACAACAACCATCTCGGCAAGAGTCCCAACTTCCTCAAGCCCAAGCCGCCTAAGCCAGGCCAGCAAGCCGCTCACTTCGCTATTGGTCACTACGCCGGAAACGTAAGTTACCGAATGAATGAATCCCACGAGGAGATATGTCGGATACTCAGGAAACTCTGCTAACTTTTGAATCTTGCCCGACTCAGGTACCATACAACATCACTGGATGGCTGGAGAAGAACAAGGACCCGCTGAACGACACCGTCGTCGACCAGTACAAGAAATCCACCAACAAATTGTTGGTCGAGATCTTCGCTGACCATCCTGGTCAGTCCGGTGACGCTGGCGGCAAGGGAGGCGGCGGTGGCCGTGGTAAGAAGGGAGGTGGTTTCTCCACTGTGTCCTCCTCGTACAAGGAACAGTTGAACAACCTGATGACCACCCTGAGAGCCACCCAGCCTCACTTCGTCCGTTGTATCATTCCCAACGAGTTGAAGCAGCCGGGTGTCATTGACTCCCATCTTGTCATGCACCAGCTGACCTGTAACGGTGTGCTTGAAGGCATCCGTATTTGCCGTAAAGGTTTCCCCAACAGGATGATGTATCCTGACTTCAAACTGCGGTAAGCATTTTACCATTTTCTTCTTTATTCTCTACTTGCGCGATCAAGTCGAACTTTAAATGAAACTTTGTAGATCATTTTTTATTATCATTGCTTAGATTCATTTTTCAGTTTTAAGAAAATAGTCTGCAAAGTTTGACCAGTGCATTTAACTTTGTTTTATAAAAATAGAATAATTGAAATCTATTCCGATGAAGCGTCTTTGACAAAGTAGTAACTTGATAAGATAAAACGAGAGTCTTCATTTTCGTAACTATGAATATTTTGGCGTACAGTTACCTGATCTTAGCTCCTGCTGCAATGCAGGCTGAAAGCGATCCAAAGAAATCAGCGCAAGTCTGTTTCGATGCGTGCGGTTTAGACCCAGACATGTACAGGATTGGTCACACTAAGGCTAGTTGAAATGCCCCCGTTAAAAGAGAAAAAACTTTTACTTCCCTTGTAGTAAATATGTGTTAAACCTTAAACTGTTACCCAAAATTAGTAATTTTTATATATCGTTACCCCTATTTGATGAAATTTGTTGAGTAGATTGTTGATGTTTCATTTTCCCTTATTCAATAAGTATTTTACCCGTAGATTAATTATCTCAGTGCCCTGTTATTTGTTATATTTGAATTGAAAATTGATAGCCCCGTAGTACATCTATTTTTTCTTACTACCGCCAGAACTTGAGAATCCGATTTTTGAAATACAATTGACAAAGGTAATTGAAAAACTCGTGAGTAAAGCTACTAAAAGTCTCAATTTCTTACGGAAGTATGAAAAAAAAGAAGAGTCTGTTAATAAAAATGTCGTTTTTCCCATTTGCGTGAGAATCCTCCCATTTGTTGTTTTGCCCCGATTTTCTTCCGTCTTTCCGAATCACCTCTCATTAAAAATGTTCAACGATAAGCAACAAGGAGAAGGATCCAACTACGGGAATGCAGCAGGTGTACGAAGCAACGTCTTTTTTTTCGACCCACCCAGTAGTTGTCGAACCTCGTTGTTAAGAATTTAGAATTAATTAGTTTAAATTAGCTAGAATAATGATCGTTAATAGTCCAGAATTGTATACTAATCCGGGTTGAATCCGACCCTGTTCTTTTATGTGCGTACCCGTAAAAATCCTGACCACCGTCGACCTTTAGATACAAAATCCTCGCCCCGGCAGCATGCGACCAGGCTGCAAGCGATCTGAAGAAAGCTGCGCAGGCGATCTTGGATTCAGCTGGCTTAGAACCCGACCAGTATCGTCTTGGACACACCAAGGCACGGTTTATCATCTCTAAGTTGTCAATTTCAGCAGAGCCGCTCGTCATTTCCTTAATCACTTGACACTTCGACGAGGCTTTTTTCATTGCTTTCGAACAGTCGGGTTGCATCTTTAATATCGAAATTTGTTTGAAATGCATTAATTAGATTACCGTTCGAGCTAAGAAAAAAGCCTGGGACGAATTCTGACTCCCTTTGTTGGTGTGCAAGTTTGAATTGAAAGATACATGTCTTGTGTTCATATAATAATTAAATGTGTAAACAACGAAGGTGAATCACATATCTTCGATCAGATCCCCAATAGAACGGGAAGATAACTGTTCCAGCCTGCTTGTGACTGTCTCCTGTCCAGTACTGTAATTTGTAGTTGTGTAGTACCTTGCGTATCGTAGAACATGTAGACCGTACATCTAAGCATTATGTGTATTAAGCAGCCTCTTCTGGATAACACGAAGCGTCATTTGAAAGCCTTTATTAAATTGTAGAAAAAAATATGATACAGTTTAAATGTTTTTTTGTTTATTATAAGCTTTCAAGTATGCATTATTCGTGTTCAATCAGACATTTCCAGAGTGCGCATGCTTAAAATGTTTCTAAATCCTATAAATACGTAGTACGTAAGATAGACAATACGTAGAACGTAGAAACTAAATCCAGTAGAACCTTTTAGATATTAGAAAAATGATTTTTAAACTAGTGTAACTTACCAAGTAGAACATATCCTTAGCCTTATAGTGTAAATTGGTCACCTGGCGAATTTCAATTTCATCAGTTTCCTTGCCGAATTTTTTAGATGATTACTGATGAAATGGAAATCGGCCGATCCTGTAGTTAAATGTTGAACCTCTTGCACTCTCGTCAAGCAAGACGATCCGAGAATGCAAATGACGTCTCTAACAACCTTGTCGTTTTTTTTGTTCTTTTTTTATATGTCCGTCCATGTCCGTGTGTGTGTACCCCATATGCACCCACTCGTATCACTTTCTCTGTGCTCCATGTGACGCAACGCAGATACAAAATTCTGTGCGCTAAAAAAGTGACAGACGGCATGGACCCAAAGAAAGCCACTGGCATTGTCCTTGAAGAGATCTGTACCGCCGATCAATACCGTCTCGGTGCCACCAAGGTACTTGCCCGCTTGAAACGAAACTCTCGAGCG
>UXGC01000645.1:0-12257 GCA_900480045.1 Eurytoma adleriae | reverse complement strand
CGTCTCAGCAAGATCGTCTCGTGGATGCAGGCGTACGCCCGCGGTTACCTCGCCCGTAAGGACTTCAAGGCACTGCAGGAGCAGCGCCTCGCTCTGCAAGGCGTACAGAGGAACCTGCGCAGATACCTCAAGCTCCGCACCTGGCCCTGGTGGAAACTCTGGCAGAAGGTCCGACCTCTCCTCAATGCCACTCGCATCGAAGACGAGCTCATCGTAAGTACAGACTTTCTGCACTTAATGATTATGCGACGAGGGAAAATGGGTACAATAATTGTTTATACTATTTGAGATTAAAAGAAGACTTTTGCAGCGTTGTAACGACGATTTTTTTTAATTGGCACATACCATTTTCTTTGATGGCCAGTTTATATTTACGGCCTCTTAACTTGATGTTTATTTTTATCGCGTCATTTGATTCGAATCACCATATGTATCTGATTAATCAGAATTATATTTTTATTTTAGTATAGATTTTTTTTTAAAGTTGATTCACTGCAATACGAATAGATCTGCGTGCTAAAATAATCTGATAAAAATAAAAAGTCTTGTTTTATTCGCAGTATGCAATTACTTAAAAAAATGAATTCAGTTTGGATAATAAATTATGATACGGTTTATTAATTTTAAAAATTTATTAATAAATATTACGAAAGTAAAATAGAATTTTCAAGATATATATCTGCTAATGATTTTTGGATTGCTTAAGTGTTCCCGTCATAACGTCTCTCTCAAACAGCTCAATTTGTCTCTGCGAAATTGCAAACAGCTCAAAATACGCGCGTTAATATAAGCCGATAGCGGAGCGCGGTATTACAAGTCAAAAATACATCTTCAAACATTTTCTGCATACACGCGTCTCGTTAAGCCGATACCTCCGTTTAATAAGAGAAACATTCGATATTTTCCTTCAAAAAACACAAAATTTATACGATTTCCTAAAAATCAATTAAAAACATCGCCGCATTCTTGTCGCTAAAAATACCGACGAAAACAAGCAAAAGTTAAATAAAAATTACGCTGGATCAACAAATTACGTCTCGCCGTAAAGTTCTCGATGCATCTGAAAGGCACCTCCGCGGACTCCCCTCTTCGTAAATAAAAAGAAAAAGAACAAAACAGCGCGAAAGTGGTTACCGTTCGTTCTTAAATTTCAAGCGCGGTGACTCCCGTCTAAATGCGTACGCGGCCGGGAAAAGAATAGGGCCGCGCTGGAGCGCCTCTCCTTTCCGAGGCCTCGCTGGAGCCGCTGGAGAACACCTCCCTCCCTCCGCGGAAGCCGGTGTGCGATTCGCCAAATATTTTTAGCCTCGCCTACTCTTTTCTTAATCAGCGGCTTCGCCCGCGTGGTATAGAGAGATCGCGTTCCGAGATCGGTTATAAATATTTTTCAAGAAGAGGAGCGCGCGACGGCGACGGAGCGACGACTTAGAGGGGAGGGGAGTTCGGTCGCGCGCCTCCTCAGCGCCCACGGGGGTAGGGTAGAAAAGTTCGGAGCCGCGGAAAGCCCGCGGCAGTTCTCGACTCGCTATCGTGCGGCGCGCGACCCACACACGCACACACACTCGGCTCATCCCCCCTTGAGCGCGCGCGCGTGCCCCGCACCGATAACGAACGACCAATTACGACCCCCCCACCCTGCGAGCCACTTTACCCGCGGCGCAGCCGATTTATTAATCGCGCGGCGACCAATAGGCGAGCAGGTCCGGCGGTGAGAAGAGGAACGCCGTTAACGACGATTAAGCGCGAGTCCGAGAAGCTCGCGCCTACCGCGGCCTACACCCCAGGCATCACGTCGATCAACGGCCGACTCGAACGAATCGCGTTTTTTTTTTCTTTTTCGAATTCGCTGCCATTCCACGACCGAGTCAAAGACTGAAGGAGTACGCGGGCTCCGGGTTCGAGTGAGAGTTTTTGAGAGAGACGCCGACGGAGGAGATTTCGGGGGACAGAGGATATAAAGGGATTAGTCGGGATGTCGGAGGAGGCGGGTAACAAAGCGTCTGAGCCGAGCGCGGATTTTCAGGCCATGGAGGAGAAGGCGCGCAAATTCGAGGAGGCGTTCATTCGCGAGGAGAAGATGCGCATCGAACTGGAGGAGCTCAACACGAAACTTCTCGCCGAGAAGACCGATCTCCTGAAGAACCTCGACGGCGAGAAGGGACAGCTGTCCGAGTACCAGGAGAAGGCACTCAAATTGGGAGCCCAAAAAGCCGACCTCGAATCCCAACTTGCGGTGAGTACTCTGAACATTTTCTTTATCTCCGGCATAAAATGTCACGTAGCTCTAGAACGTAGAGACGAAAGTATCCAATTAAAGTCATCGATAAAGTGATCTTCTTTAATTGTAGTATTATTATGTATCGTTACGTTTAAAATTGTCTACTACAGTTTAATTACGTTTGTTAATGAATTGTTATATTAAAATCGGTAATACTGTTGTAATAAAAAATTATTACGTACAAACGTAAGAGAACGTAAAATTTAACAAACAATATAATACCTTACATCAAGTACACATTAAATAATTGTTTCTACTCAAAATGAATAATCATTATAAAAACTACGAAAATTACAAAATTAATTACTAAATAGTATATACTGTAAAATGTAAATGTATTAAGTGTGCATACGTGATTAGCTGCAGTGCTCTTAAAAAAAAAGAGCACAAATAACACTACCAGTTTGGCACACACCGTAAATTAACGATTCAGCAACGGAAAGCATGACGAAAAAACGATTTAGCAAATAAAAAGCATTGGGCTTCTGACGAACCGATGAAGGAACCGGGTGAAGGGCTCGATCGAGGCTGCAGCCGTGGAATTTCATCTCGGCAGAAGCGCCGTCGGCGCAACTCGCCGTGACGCAATTCACCCCAACGGCGCTCGATCTCGCAACCCATCGCGAAACGATCGCTTTACACAACCGCGAGCCTCGTCCGACGTATCGTTGCGATGAAGCCGCGCAATCTTAAAATTCTAAAAGCGGCGCGCGTTTGTTTTTTCTTTCGCCGTATCGCGGCGATCGAGGCGCGACCGAACAAGAGCCGCGGTCGGAAATCCAAAGCGAGCCTCCGCAATTTTTCCGGGGAGCCAAAGTTTCCGCTGGATTTCCGGCAAAATACACAGCGGCCCGAGCGTGCAAACAGAGCCCTCTTGAAATAAATTCGCGACTCCGATGATTTCGCTCGCTCTGTTTGTTTCCAGAAGCCCGCGAATCGAAGCCATCTGTTCGTTACACCGCGTCGAAAAAAAAACCGCTAAGCAGAAGCCGAGCAGAAGTGCCGTGGTTCGAAAAATCGGACACGCTTCCACGTTTCCCCGCGCGCTAAATTAGCGCGGAGGAAAACGGGGTGGAATTAGTCACCGCGGGTTCGTTTTCTCATTTAAAAATAAGCAAGTCCCGCCGCGCCTTTAGAGGATCAGCTTTAAATATAAAGCGACACCCCCTCGAAAATAATCCGCGGCGAGGCGGAGTACAAATTTTTTCCTCCGCGAGAGAGGCTCAAATTTAAATCGCGACGTTACGAAACGCCGCGCGGCGTCAGTAGTAAGAGTCGCGCTGCGCTCGGCCGAGCCAGCATTCGTCGCGCGTTCCAGCGCTTCCGAGTGCAACGCAGCGCGCCCGGTAAAATTGCTCGCGACGAAAAGAAAGGAGGAGGAGGAGGGCTGCAATAAGCGTAAACACGGGGGAGTTGACAGGCGCGACAATGTAGCGGATGCCGGGGGCCGTTAGTCAGCGGCCGCGAAATATTTAGAACTTCGGAATTAGCTCGGGGCGCGCGGGTGGGAAAAAGAATTCCAGCGCGTCTCTCCAGACCCGCGCCTAATTTCGAGGGCCCACGCGGCGGTGCTGCTTGCGACACGGCTATTAATCAGCCGCGCAACTTTGTATCGCCGTTTGCGCGAAACGCCAACGCAGCGCTCGAAAAAGATGTTGTCGCGGTGGGTGATTCAGACTGTCGGCCGAGCCGCGGATGGATTTATTAGGGCTCCGAGATGCGCGCGTGCCGACGCTCGACTTCGTTTCGTTCGGGGATTCAGCGATACGGTGGTTTGATCTCGCGTAATTGAATTGGATTTACTTTCGGAAATATTTTAGAATCTTGGACTGACGATTATTTTTACGTTTTAAATCTTGATCTTCTTACTTGTTCTTAAGAATTTAGGTAGAATCCAATGATCTTGTAGAGCCAAGGAAATTACTTGTTCGATATACTGTTGATTTAACGTACAATTTCAATGATCATTGAAATAAATTGAATATTATAGTTTTTTGAAGAAAAGTTAAGGGCTGATTTCATTCAGATAATCGAAAAAATATTTTTCATATTCTTTCATAAACTTAAAACTTTGAACGTCGGGAAGATCCAACGTTCACGGCAAGGCGCTTGCAAGCAACACAAACGAAGCGATGGCCATTTACGGCGAGCAGGTACAGGGTGCAGGCCTTCTAAATTTACCGGCCGACGATGTACGCCAGATATTCCAGATTATTAAAAGTAGGCGTGGTCCCGATCCTCCTCTCCCTCTTTCTTACTCTCTTTTCCCTTCGTTATTACACCGGAAGAGAATGAGAACAGGTGTGGCGATTATTAATAGATGAATAGGCTTATCCTAAGATTCATTGACCGAGAGAAGAGCGACCGCGCGGGTTTGTGCACTGGCGAAGAATGAAGTAGAGCGATGAAGTAAGACAGTCAGATGCAAAACGAGATTACTTGAAAGACTACCAGAATATGAATGAAAGCCGCGTTGTATCCATGAAAACTTTTGTCAGAATTCTCTAAATTCAAATTTTGTTTTTGATAATAATATTTAAAATAATCATAAGGACAGTCAATTTTAAAATTTTAAAATTTAATCTTACAATCGATTGCTATTGATTTACGGAAGAGAGTACCACTTGCGACAAACGCGCGAATCGCGCGGACGAAGTCTGCAGATCGCAGAAAGATGACGTGGCTCGGTCTCTAAGACCAGCTCATCAGAAATCCAAGTGTAAATCATCGGGATACACGGGATATTTCGAGTCGAACTAAGAGAAACAGATGGAGCCGGCCAGATTGGAGTCCGGTTGTTCTTGGCACAGCGCGTACCCCGCGATGACGAATGCGTTCTCTTCCGCGGGTCCAGCCTGGCACACGGAGCCATATTTTTCCTTTATCCCACCCTGCTAATATTAGGCACCGGGGCTAGGGAGTCACGTCCCCATTAGCCGCTGATCTCCAGGTGCGGAGTGCTGAATTTATAAGCCCGTTAATTCCGAGCCCACGCGACGACTGCCTTGCGCGCGCCATTGATTTATCGCCGCCGCGGCAATTAGTACGCTCCGCGCGACGTTTTCTCCAAAGAAAGCTACCGCGGACGATCGTGCGAATACCGGTAGCCATCGAATTTTGGTCGATCGGATATTTTTAGCGGGTCCAATGGAAGAATTAAATTCGAACGGGAGGACGGGGGAAGAGCGGAGGGGACTATTAAGACAGCGGCCGAATTGGGACTCGCTGGCTGCTGGCGCTATCGCTGAACGCCGATTAATTATGCCGCTAATGATGCGCGCGCCCGCGGGAGCCGCCGCCGAGCCGAGCCAAAAACGAGGCAACTGGAACTTGAGCGGCGAGCGCGCTTGCGCCAGTTCGCGCACTCGGCCGCGCGCACCCCGCCGGTTTATAAAAAGACGCGCCGTTAACGCTTCCGATTGCAATTAATAAGCGAAACATATATATTTTCCCAGCCGGCCGCGAAAGTGTAAATAATTTATAATTTTCGCGCCACTGCGAAACTCCGCAATTTGTTTCGCTCAATGAGCGGTTATGTGGGTTAAATTTTTGACACTGTATCAAAACGATATTTCGGGATTTTTTGATGCCCCAAGCGTAAACAGATATTTTGGAACTTCGAGGCTCGCAAGAGCAGGAAGCAAGATCACTTTATCGTTGACTGACCATCGGATACTTCGAATTCGCAACGCTGCGATTGAACTTGGAGGCATTTGATACTGATTTTGGGTGTTGGATTGCAGGACATCACCGACAGATTCCAGCAAGAGGAGGAAGCGAGGAACAACCTGTTCCAGGGCAAGAAGAAGTTGGAGCAGGAGATCTCCGGCCTGAAGAAGGACTTGGAGGATCTCGAATTGACCATCCAGAAGATCGAGCAGGACAAGGCGACGAAGGACCACCAGATCCGCAACCTGAACGACGAAATCGCCCACCAGGATGAGCTCATCAACAAGCTCAACAAGGAGAAGAAGAACCAGGGTGAGGTCAACCAGAAGACCGCCGAGGAACTCCAGGCCGCCGAGGACAAAGTCAACCACCTCAACAAAGTCAAGCTAAAGCTCGAACAGACCCTCGACGAATTGGAAGATACCCTCGAACGCGAGAAGAAATCTCGGTAAGTGTTTCATCAGATTATGCTTATCTGAACAATCAGTAAATTGAAACATAGTTTAATAGCATTTTTTCATTGTAATTAAATGATACCGTTGTATTTTTCAGTGCTGATGTCGAGAAGGCCAAGAGGAAGGTTGAAGGTGACCTGAAACTTACCCAGGAAGCCGTCGCCGACCTCGAGAGGAACAAGAAGGAGCTCGAGCAGACCATCCAGCGCAAGGACAAGGAGCTCTCCTCGCTGACCGCCAAGCTCGAGGACGAGCAGGCCCTCGTCGGCAAGCAGCAGAAGCAGGTCAAGGAACTGCAGGCCCGCATCGAGGAGCTCGAGGAGGAGGTCGAGGCCGAGAGACAGGCCCGCGCCAAGGCTGAGAAGCAGCGCAGCGACCTCGCCCGCGAGCTCGAGGAGCTGGGCGAGCGTCTCGAGGAGGCCGGTGGCGCCACCTCGGCTCAGATCGAGCTCAACAAGAAGCGCGAGGCTGAGCTGAGCAAGCTCCGCAGGGACCTCGAGGAGGCCAACATCCAGCACGAGTCCGCGCTGGCCATCCTCCGCAAGAAGCACAATGATGCCGTCGCCGAGATGGGAGAGCAGATCGATCAGCTCAACAAGATCAAGGCTAGGCAAGTATCACTTTTGTTCTTCTCGTACTTTTGGTGTAGATACTTATTTTAGCTCAGATAATGAAGAATACTCGCGGCATTATCTTTTTATGTGAAGAATGATTTAACGATGCTCTGAATATTTTCAATAGGGCCGAAAAAGGCCGTAATGACATCCACGTTGAGCTGAACAATGCTCGTGCAGCCGTCGATGTAGTCGCGAGAGAGAAGGTAGACACTCGAATATTGACCATGAGATCCCCGTGTTTCTTGAATGTTACTTTCAATGGAATTTCCTTAACTCCTACTTTATTCTCATAGCATCACTATATTCCTAAATAACGCGATTCAATTGTTTTATAATTCCATTTACTACGCATTTTATCGTTACCCCCGTTTTTATGTTACCCTTGTTTTAATAAGAAATTTGTTGGATTGAGTATTTAATCGTCACCCCTATTCGTTTTACCTCATACCGTGAAAATCGTTTCTCCATCCACCCTCGTTAGCGTCAGGATTTTCAGGAATCGGTAGTCGTAACGATCGAGCGCAATCAACAAGGAAGCTCGGTTCATGACTAACACTCGACACATTGTCTTTTCCATGTTCCGCCGACAGGATCGAGAAGGAGAAGGTTCAGTACTTCAGCGAGCTGAACGACCTCCGCGCCAGCGTTGACCACCTGAGCAACGAGAAGGTAAATGATCGCCTCATATGCGCGCTCAGCTCAACGTATTAATGCTATTAACACAGACAAATCAAGCTGACATCTGGCCGAAGCCGAAGGACGTCAAACAGCCTTACTTCCCAAGCGCTGCTAGCGATATTCCCAACATTCAATTGCCTCCTAAGTACGCCGTGACCTAACGTACCCACAACCTAATCAATCATTGCTTGCTGCTTGCTTGTTTGCTTATTATATTTGCTACATATATTGTAACTTTGTCCTCAATCGTCGATCGGTGGTAAAAGATTGAGCAATCGGCGATTCAAGGATAAAGTTGAAGTTGAAGGAGTTAACAGTTGTACTGATATCTTTGTTTGGTGCGAGATTAGGCGGCTCAGGAGAAGATCGCCAAGCAGCTGCAACACCAGCTGAACGAGGCCCAGGGCAAGATCGAGGAGCTGACCCGTACCGTCAACGACTTCGATGCTGCCAAGAAGAAGCTGTCCATCGAGAACAGCGACCTTCTGCGCCAGCTCGAGGAAGCCGAGTCCCAGGTCAACCAGCTGTCGAAGATCAAGATCTCGCTCACGACACAGCTGGAAGACACCAAGAGGCTCGCCGACGAGGAGGGACGCGAACGCGCCACCCTCCTTGGCAAGTTCCGCAACTTGGAGCACGACCTCGACAACATCCGCGAACAGGTGAGATACAATTGTCCTTTACCGAAATATAACGATGGGCGAATTATTTTGAAGCGAGTTGGCTAATGACGTGGTTCACTTTAAAAGGTCGAAGAGGAAGCCGAAGGCAAAGCCGATCTGCAGCGCCAGCTCAGCAAGGCCAACGCCGAGGCTCAACTCTGGCGCACCAAGTACGAGTCCGAGGGTGTCGCCAAGGCCGAGGAGCTCGAGGAGGCCAAGCGCAAGCTGCAGTGCCGCCTCGCCGAGGCCGAGGAGACAATCGAATCCCTCAACCAGAAGGTCATCGCTCTGGAGAAGACCAAGCAGCGCCTGGCCACCGAGGTCGAGGACCTGCAGCTGGAGGTCGACCGTGCCACCGCCATCGCCAACGCCGCCGAGAAGAAGCAGAAGGCCTTCGACAAGATCATCGGCGAATGGAAGCTCAAGGTCGACGATCTGGCCGCCGAGCTCGACGCCAGCCAGAAGGAGTGCCGCAACTACAGCACGGAGCTCTTCAGGCTCAAGGGAGCGTACGAAGAGAGCCAGGAACAGCTGGAGGCTGTCCGCCGCGAGAACAAGAACCTCGCCGACGAGGTCAAGGATCTGCTCGACCAGATCGGCGAAGGTGGCCGCAACATCCACGAGATCGAGAAGGCCAGGAAGCGGTTAGAGGCGGAGAAGGACGAACTCCAGGCCGCTCTGGAGGAGGCCGAGGCTGCCCTCGAACAGGAGGAGAACAAGGTGCTCCGCAGCCAGCTGGAGCTCAGCCAGGTCAGGCAGGAGATCGACAGGCGCATCCAGGAGAAGGAAGAGGAATTCGAGAACACGAGGAAGAACCACCAACGCGCTCTGGACTCCATGCAGGCGTCCCTCGAGGCCGAAGCCAAGGGCAAGGCCGAGGCGCTGCGCATGAAGAAGAAGCTCGAGGCCGACATCAACGAGCTCGAGATCGCCCTGGACCACGCCAACAAGGCAAACGCCGAGGCCCAGAAGAACATCAAGCGGTACCAGCAGCAGCTTAAGGACGTACAGACCGCCCTGGAGGAGGAACAGCGAGCGCGCGACGAGGCCCGCGAACTCCTCGGCATCAGCGAGAGGCGCGCCAACGCCCTCCAGAACGAGCTCGAGGAGAGCCGTCAGCTCCTGGAACAGGCCGACCGCGGCCGCAGGCAGGCCGAGCAGGAGCTCGCCGACGCCCACGAACAGCTCAACGAGCTCAGTGCACAGAACGCCAGCATCTCGGCAGCCAAGAGGAAATTGGAAGCCGAACTCCAGACCCTCCACGTAAGTATCCATGAGAAAATAGATCGTATGGTTAATTCACGTTCATTATGAACTCTCTTAAATACATAAATGGATTACTTATGTTTACCTTTTTGATGTCAACAGTCCGACCTGGACGAACTCCTCAACGAGGCCAAGAACTCCGAAGAGAAGGCGAAGAAGGCGATGGTCGACGCGGCGCGACTCGCGGACGAGCTCAGAGCCGAGCAGGACCATGCTCAGACCCAAGAGAAGCTGCGCAAGGCCCTCGAGACCCAGATCAAGGAGCTCCAGGTGCGCCTGGACGAGGCCGAGGCGAACGCCCTCAAGGGAGGCAAGAAGGCCATTCAGAAGCTGGAGCAGCGCGTGCGCGAGCTCGAGAACGAGCTCGACGGCGAGCAGAGGAGACACGCCGACGCCCAGAAGAACCTGCGCAAGTCCGAGCGCCGCATCAAGGAGCTCGCGTTCCAGGCGGACGAAGATCGCAAGAACCACGAGCGCATGCAGGACCTGGTCGACAAACTCCAACAGAAGATCAAGACGTACAAGAGGCAGATCGAGGAAGCCGAGGAGATCGCGGCGCTCAATCTCGCCAAATTCCGCAAGGCCCAGCAAGAGCTCGAGGAAGCTGAGGAGAGGGCGGACCTCGCCGAGCAGGCGATCGCCAAGTTCCGCACCAAGGGACGTGGAGGCAGCGCCGCCCGCGGCATCAGCCCAGCGGTAAGTTAGAAATGAGCTGCCCCCTTCGACCTCCCGTAAACTTAAGTACCCCCAAGTGAAGTCTCAAGACCGCAATTATTCGTCCGAGCGGCAGTCTCATTCGTTATTGTGTCCCGTTTAGCCCGGACAGAAGGCGCAAGCCCAGCGCAAGGCGGAATAAACCACCGAGCCGGTCTATGTAAGTTCGCCCCTGGCGAGGAGCAGTGTCCACTCTCTGTGTACCTCTCACGCTCGCTGTGTCTCTCTGTTAGTCCGCATCACTTTTACCCACTTCATCACGCTTCTCTTCACACAAAACGACTATCCGTGTGAGCCCCCAGAACATCAGATATACATTCTTCATACACACTGGAACCTGCTCTATGACTGATCTAATAGAGACACTGTGTCACACTCCATCACTCTTGTGTATGTCCTCAGAAAATACACATTGTGCTCGCAATGAGACACTGTTAGAGCCTTCCAAATATTATCTCACAATTCAGTCACACCATTGCCCTTGCGTTTTTTTCATATTTCAAAATGGTTCGATGTTGGTGTGAGTTTTATAATCGTCAATTTAAAACTTCTCACCTGAGGTCGTGGTATACAACCATGTACACACAAAGTTAAACCACCTCGACAGACCCTAAATGTTTCTTTCCATCTTACTGTACTTAAGACGTAGAATTTGGTGTTTCTTTTTTTTCTATTGTTTTTTTAGTGTTAATCATAGTTTTGCTTCTTTAGCAACGATTGTTCGAGGGCACACCTAAGTCTGCACTCTCGACAAACTTTACTAAACTTAGAAAAATTACCTTCTAGTCATGAATGTAAGAATTCATCAAAATTCACATAATCTTAATCTAAAAGACACTCCATAAATGTTTCCAAGTTTTCTTCTGAAAGTGATTATATGACACAAAAGAATGCGACATATTCCTTTTAATTAGCATCAAAAAGTGTACCCTAGTGTTAATTTATTGTTATGTGTTCCTCTATATATTGTGCAATCTTGTAAATTAATACGAGCACATAATTTAATGAACTTAAGAAATCATAATTTAGTAGTAACTAATGAATACACTGCAGTTACAAAAATACTGCTGAACTATATTAATTTTCTTTACGAAATCCTGAAACTGAAAAAAATTGCAATATTTAAAAAGTAGTTCTACAAAGTTCAGCAGTAGATTGTCACCCAAAAAATGTCTTTTAAAAAATAATTAACGTTGAATTTTAAAAAAATTTACAGGTACACCGACCAACCCCAGCGTCCGTGTTCGACGAACTGTAAACGTAAGCAACTACATATTATAACGGCAGAGTTTATTTGTCGACACGCTGGTGGTCGACAGATGTGAGAGAGAGAAAGAGAGGAGAGAGAGAGAAAGAAGAGAGAGAGAGACACATACAAAAAACGGTGGAGAACGCACGCGCGGACGAGCAAGGCGAACCATTTATTATTATTATTCAGTGAGCATAAGTTATTTTTTTTTCGAATAAAAAGACATGGAGAAGGAAATGATAATCGAACTCGTCCTAAATCATAAAAAAAAATTATCCACACATTTACACTCACACACATTATTGTTTTATCTATCTCGAAGAACTGTGTCGTCAAATGCTATCCTATCCTATAAAGTAATTTAATTTATAAAGAAAAGCGAAATATGTATTTATTAAAGTAAATAAGCAATAAATAAAGTTAAGAACTTAAACAAAAAAATATATCTGTCTCTTATACTTTCTTATTATTCCATTACTATTATCCTTTCCTAAAACTGTTTTGATTCCACTGATAGTAAAGGATCAAATCAACATTACTCTTCCTTTGTAAATATTTAAATATAAATTTTAAAGTTACATTTTTATAAAGTCTTTTTGAATTTTACTTTTGCATTAATTTTTAACATTATTTAAACGCTAGTTGTGCCTTGATCATCAGCAAATTATT
>UXGC01000644.1:0-71197 GCA_900480045.1 Eurytoma adleriae | reverse complement strand
CGGGTTCATAGCTGCTCTTCCAATTTCTTAACCACGCTGGCCGACAAAGTTTACGTCCACCGCTCGGGACGTAACATTTACATTTAACCACGGTTTTATTAATTGCTTTAATACCCGTATAAAGTAATTAACAAAAGCTAATTTTGATATTGATGATTATCTATCAATATATAATCAATCAATAATAAATGAATTGTAAATATTCGGATGCTCGATGTTGATAAATGCACAGTGGTTATAGATCCGTAGGGAAAAGTATGCACAAGTTTTGTGCACAAAACTTTTTCCTACGGGGATTTACTGTAAATTTAGCATTGATCAAATCCCACAAATGAATATAACATAAAATCATATTATTTCAACATTCAGAGCTTAAAATTTGCAACGAAATCACGGGAGTATAATGAACACCGTATTTTTACATTAAACTCAATGAAAATGAATTAAAATTACGACTTTCTTACTCTGGATCACTATATTTCACTAAATAGTATATATCTATATTAAACGTTTTTCTAGTCTACAACTTTCTTGTTAAGAAGCATCGAAATATTTATCGACGACACTAGAGTTCAAAAGAAAAAAAATGATATTTAAAGATGCACTCATTCAAAATTAATTTCTTTTTAAAAAATTTTAATACTTTCTGTTAGATTAAAATTAATGCGAATTTATCTTGCTTTCATGTTTCAAACAAATAACATCTGCAACCGTACAAATTCTACCCAGTGTATTTATTTATTTGGGGCTAAATAAATAAATAAATCGCAATGTCTGCTCTCATGTTTACTTTTTATTTTTATTAAAAAGCTTTTTGGGCGTGAGAGGCAAAGCGAGTAAAACGAGAGCGAATGAGAGTAAATATTGCAATTTCCAGTTGAGTTTCCAACCAGTGAAGGGGGAGAGGCGCAAGCCCATAATGCCACGGCGGCGCAGAATTTTGGGCGACGTCGGTTTCATGCAAAACGCAACGACCAATCAGCTGGCGTTTACTCCGAAAATAATGAAGCGCACCAAAATGATTATGCCCTGCGGAAATATCCGCACGGCCGACCAGCCGCTGGAGGATAAAACGACCACGGCCCTGTCGTTCGGTAACCCCGGCTACGTCGAACCCATCCCTAATTACAAACCCGTGCTCAAATATTGCAAGTACGAAACTATGCGTAAAACATTTATAATGACAAATAAGCTAACATAATTTGAAATTATGCGAGTTATTTAGTATGCAAAATTGAAATACCTATCCGGAATTCAATGAAATCGCGGAATTTGCGAATTTCGTCAAATTCCATTTAAATTAATATTTAATAATAGCTTTCATTTTATTATTAAATTACGGTGAAGCTCGCCGTAAAATTTACGAGAACAAACATTATCTTGAACGATTGGCCAAGCTTCTTTACTTTTACAGTATAATTAACTATAATCTATATAAAAATCACAAGAATTTTCCCGCAAAAATTACGGAGCCTTTCGACTTCTTAGATTTTAAGGAATATTTCAATGCATAATTTCGCTATTCATGTGCTCCATAGGCCGGAGAAAAAAGTGGAAGTGGAAACGGTAAATAAACTGTCGTACCCGGTGTGGGCGCTTGGACCGAAAGAGGATTATCCCTGGGCGCGGAAGACTGTATACCAGAAGCCACAGGAGAAGATAGCGAGCGATACAATTTATCACCAAAGTTTTCCCGCTCCCGGATACTTTATTGAGGAATCCGATAGCGAAGCCTGTGATCCGCCAAGTAACTGATAGCGATGCCAAGCCACTGGATACAGATAAAAATCTTAGTCTACGAGATAATCAGCTTACGAGCGAACCATCGATTAATCATGTTTCTTCGATTCTTAAAGAAAATTTGGTTTAAAAAAATTAAAAAAAAAATGTAAAGTATAAGTATTCAGAAAATATGAGCAATGGAATAGGAATGATTTTTATTTATCTTGCGATTTTGTTGTTGTATTAGTGATATCTTTTAATCAAAAATTAAAAAGAATTTTTTGAGCTTTTTTTTATTATTTCTTTTCTTTGTCAAGTTTGAGGGAAAAATAAAATATAATAATTTAAATATATTTTATCAATTGTTTATTATCAAACATACATCTGTGCATGAATCTTACAATACATATAATTGTACATAGAGTGAATAATGCATCAGACATCATAAATTTTTATGCTTTAAGTAATATAAATGATAAAATTTTCTTCGTAATAAAATAAACTCTAATCTTTGATCAAAAGATTAATAGCTAATCTTATGTTGAGACGCTTTGATCATAAGAGAAAAAAAGTTCTTTAACTGCCTTATTTTTATTTTACATTGCAATAATGCTAAACTTAAACGAACACGCTGTGAACGATATAGTATATTTATATACTTATACAACAAAATTTCACGTAATGGCTAATCTTATCGATGAAGTACACCATGCAACGGCTCGATAGATTGTTTTCTTAACGAGGTTAAAAATTTCATTTAAGGCGCATGTAAGACACTAAAAGATAAACACTTACCTTTAAAATAAACTAGTAGTGCAAAAATCGGTTGTGCTTGTAATTAAAATATTTCTCGAATAAGAACGCATAAAGAAGAAGCTTATCTTTTCCACGTATGATAAGGTACTAAGCTTTTTCACGTCCACCTTTTTGACTCATCACAGAGCTTCTCGACCTATACATCGTAATTGACAGCACATTCATGTACATTCGAATGTACTTTTTCTTAGTTTCTGTCGATGGTAATTTTTTTAAATACACAACCAATTTAAAACTCTAACATTAAATCGTTACCAACAGCCTCTCTAAAAATGTGACCGCAAATACAGAAATTTATAAATCATCATTCACTACTCACTCCCATTACATTGAGACCTTATTGATACCACTTCTCGGAAGGCACATCGGAATTCTTTCAAAAAATTGCACGATTAATTTACAGATTTCAGCGTTCTCTTATGTGTAATATAATCTTTAAAACATTTTCCAATTCTTATATAACGAGTTTCAAAACTATAAGAATTTATTCTTATTTCTTCTCACTTCAAATGCTAATTTCTACTTGCAAACAACGAAAATAATTTGTTTTATGTTATCTGTTTAATTGAAATCTACTGTTATACAAATATTAAATTTGTACTGATTTTTTAATTCTGTATAGACAATTTTCAATACTTTATTGAATTCTTCAAAATGACGATTCGCCTTAATGAGATTCGTTTTTCCTATTTTTTTTATTTGAACAAGTGTAAAAATGTTACTAAGTAACAATCTAAATTTCTAACTTTACCTGCTTGCATTTTAAATCCAATTTTGTATTTTTTAATATTTACGTTTTTTAAATAAAGTTAATGTTGCTTTCGTTGCTATTTTTTAAAGACCATTTTAAACCGTTTATCGTGATAGTTACAGTTGTAACATTCGTTGTTTATAAAAGTCTACCGTTTTCTATGGATTTACCTCTTGCGCAAATACGAGCCTCGTCTGTGCACTTTATCATTCTTATACGTGTACTATACTTATAGACTAATGTAACGCTTTTTTTCTGTAGCGAATCTGCGTGCAAATAACATCTTTACTTATGCGCGAAGGAAACAAAATATATATTATAACAGTTAAGTCGACTTGATAAAAATAAATCACATCAGCAATTGTAAAAGAAAATCTAAATATTTCCAGCGAAAATCAAATAAAACAACTGTTTGCATCTCTGATCCGCCATCGTTATGCAAACTAAAAAAATTATTTTCAAGCAAACCCCTGATAATATTGCACGTTACTCAACACACTCAGGTAATAAATAATGCCTTTTAGCTGGAGGTTTTCACTACTTCGAATTAGAACATTTCATTAAGAATTGCATAACTTTGTTCATTTCTCTTTTGCATTTTTTATCATACCTTTAATCTTTACTACTATACTTTGCATTTTCAGGTATTCCAGATCCAGCTGTACTTCATCATGATTTTATCAGCACCTATTTTCTTTGTTTACTTATCTTTTTGAGAAAATGAACGAATGCAATGTAGTTTACTAAGGTAAATAATTGACGTGCTTAGACTGTTTTAACAGCTACTTAAAAGAGTGAACGCAAAAGTTTTTCTCAGTGAAACGTTCTAACTTCTAAATCTAACACGCAAGTGATGGTCGCAAAATTAATCGCAAAAGCGATTGGCATTTCACGCGCTCACTGTCCACCTCGCTCAGGAGGCAAAACGTACCTATTGAGGTTTGGCATTGTACGACTGCATGAAATCAGAGAAGTTCCCGAAGTTACTGAGCTGGTCCAAGTTGAGGTTTTCTTCTATGGATGGCAGATCACTTTGACTCATCAGTTCAACGTAGTCCATGTCCGCATTTGTCCTTACCGACTGGCCGAGACCCGGAGCGTAGCTATATTGCAAAATCAAAAAACACAACCCCAATCACTGGCAATTCTCGACTAGTGTTCTCGTTTTGTTTTTATTTTTTTTATTAAACGTTTATGTAATTTTGTGCTAAATTGAACGCAGCATCCTTAATTTAGATTAATAATTGAACTACCACTTGAAGAAAGGATTTTTGCGACCGAAATAGTAAAAACCCGGATAGCCGGTACAACACGATTGAGGAACATGTGCAAGCAACCACATATTAAACACGTTATTAAAGTTAGCTAATAATGATCGGTCACTTGCTGCAAATTACACTCTTGCGCAGGTTTCCTTGTCTTGTTTCCCATTAAGTATTAAAAGATTGTTAAGAACTGAGTTAATAGTTCATCTGTACTATTCAGAATTTTAAATGAGAATTTGAATAGATTTTTGCATTGTAAACAATGTAATTAAAAACAATGAATACAATAAGTAAATGAAGATGGTTATGCAAATATGATCAAATTAAAAATGTATGATTGCTCTACTTATGACAGGCAACGAAAACTGATGATGATAGAAACGCCACAAATTAAATGGTTTCATCAAATCATGAGTATAACTTGACAATATGAAAATCCATGCAATTTTATTATTCTTGAAATATTTTTATCTCTACTCGGTTGCCAGTTAATATTAAAATAACGAGTAGTGATTGGAGTTGCGTTTTGTTTTATTTTATCTACAGTGTTTCCACTGTCATAAATTTTATAAGAATCCTTTTATTTTTTTTTCTATAGTGGTTGTACCGGCTTGCTCCAGGCCTTTGCCTTATTTGCGATTCGCTTTTGTGATACATCAATGAATTTGAGTCTTATGAAAATGTAAATGACAAACAAAAGTAAAATGAATGAAATAGAAATATTTCTAATTAATTATTCATTGATAGTTATTATATATTTTACACATTCATCATTTTTTTTTAATATTTTACACTCATTTATCACTATTTATTACTGATGCTTAAATTGTGAAAACTTTATGAAATTAATAATTGTATAAGAAGATGCTTCAAAGCCATGGATAAGCCGATTAGTTAATTATTATTAGGATTTGTTAAATGTATAATTGATGATGCAATGTTGACACGAACTGGCAATTCATTGTAATGCACTGCATGTATAACTATCGTTTCAATAAAAAAGAAATTAATTTTACTACAATCAGTAAATTACGTTTATAACTAAATACTATCATATTTTAAGTAAATTTTTTTTATAAAATTCATTGGACCAAAAATAAATTTAATATTATAATAATCACAGTTTACGAAGTAGCTTATTTTCCTCTTAATCATTTATTGGAAAATACAGAGCTATGAAAAATTTATATTTATAAACAATTTTTTTCTAAAATAATGTATCACGATATTTTTTTTTGATTCAATATGTATCTCGTCAAATATTGCATTAGCCAGATAATAACTATATTAATCAGTAGATAGTCTTACTAGAAAAAAATCATGTAAATACTTTATAAAAAGCATAAAAAATTTGGCGATTATAAAATTCATCGCGCTGTTCACAAGGAGTACTTAAGTGTAGAAAAAAATCGCTCCATCAAAAAAATAAGAATACTGATACAGTATTTGGATAAGTATTTTTAGCTATGAAGCTGCGCAAAGTTTTAAACAAGACAAAAGTTTAAGTCACAGTTAATTCAATACTGTACAAATATTTTACAAGACCTTTTTGATTACTTGTAAAATTTAGTTCTATTTTAGTGGGACAGTTCTCTTTAAAAAAATGATTGCCTCAATTTATAACTAATATACAATTCAAGAAAGTACTAAAGTACATTTATTGACTAATGAGTCATATGTCTTTAGTACACAAATAATAGTAAATACATATTAATATTTACGATCTTAACAATTCGTAGACAAAAAAAGATTATTAAAATTTAGAAAATCTAGACGAGAAATCGTATCAACATGATCACTGGATCAACATTCAATAAATATTTATTTTAGCTATAATGACCAACAATGCCAATTTCCTAAACAGCCATTTAAATTTCAAAAAAGTACTTATTTCAAGTATATTATTAACTCTCTATTCGTCAATATAATGAGATAAAAAGTGAAATAAAAAGAAAAAAAAAAAAAATATATAATAGAGATAGAAGAAACTTTAGCGCATCTTCATATACCAGAAGAATCAAAGGCAGTTCATATGTTCGATCGGAATTGTTATTACAAATTCGCATGTTACATCCAGACTGACCTAGAAGCAACGGATGGAGTGTCTCTTGTCACCGATGGATCTGGACTGTGAGCTTGGAACATGGTGTTCGGCGTTGAAGGATAGCTGCTTCCAGGTCCACCTTGACTGCCGGTACCAACGCCAACAACCGAAGAATGCGAAGGCGTTGATCCACCCATGGTTGGTCCACTCCAACCAGGTACGTGCGTCACCAGAAGTGGTTTTACGTAACCATTGTTTAAAGGTTGAGTCTCTGCCAAAAAAAAGTTTGATCGGTCGGTTAAAATCAGAGATTATTTTTCATTAAAACCTTTAGAAAAATATATGAATTTGTATAAATTTAATTTATTCATATTGTGCCTCAAATTTACCTGTAAATGGTGTATAGTACTTCGAAAATGCATGATCCTTAGATAAGTCAGGGTAAAGATAAAGTAAATGCTGCAAATCGGAAACGCGATCAGCTAAACTTCGAATAGCAAAGTCCTTGCTTGTGAATGGCTGAAGCATAAATACTTCTGATGTATCTGTAAATCAAAAACAAAATTAAATAAATATTTAAATAAATTTATTAAACTAGACAAATGAATTAATTTATTACCTCCAACCCAAGCTATGGTAACTCCTCCTAATTCTGAATCGGAGAATCGCATGAGAAAAGTGCCAGACGCGCAAGCAGCTAACATCTCCTCGGCCTGCTTCTTCCTTACAAAACCAAGAATATACCCGTCGTTCCAGGGACCTCTGAGATGTTCTCTTGTGAGTTTCATAACCGCGTAGAACCATTCCCAGAAAGTGAAATTCCTTTCAGGCAGTGGTTCCTTACAAAATTGGGCCCAACTTAGTAACAGGTTCGTGTAATCTTGGCATCCAGTACTATTACCCCGGAAGGCTTTTTCTCCAAGGAACCGAAGGTTGTCCTCGGTGAGTGAACGTCCGGTGGCTGAACGGAACTTGACATTCAATGCCTCTGCAACTTGGCACCATGGTACCTTGTCTGGTACTGCGAAAGGCACGCGACCAGGTTCCGCGAATGCATTATCCCAGGTAACGGTCGCCCAAGCGTGAGGTTCTTGATTACCGTGAACTATTACGACTACCGGTAAACTTAATGTCCACACCTAGTTATTTCAATGATTAATTTATTACTTAATGATTTACGAGTAGATATTGTCTTTTAACATTTATCAAGCAAAGATAATTTCTTACCTGGAAGACGAGCTCGCCTCCTCCAACGCTGAACTGCGATTGGAAAAGAAGGGAGAACTTCTCGTCCATGACGGATTCTGTGCCTTTTTTTTCCGCTCTTTTGATTTTCTTCAATTGCATGTTACGGAAACTTACAGATAGCTGTTTAGTCGCTTGATGGTATTCCATCGAACCGCTATTATTTAAAATCTCACCACTAGCCTCTCCTTTGGCGCTCATTTTATCACTTTTAAGAAGTGCATTTGCTTGAGCCTCGCTTATTATACTGACCTTTACCTGAGGTGGATTCATATGTACATTTAATTTGCCACCAACTAGTAGTCTTACAGTGCTTGTAAAACGAGTGTTTGTTTTCATGACTTGTGGTGGTTGTTTTTCAATAATAAAAGTACTCGTCACTAAAGAGCTGAGCAATTGCGTTATTTGAGAATTTAAACCCGGAAGGTGGTCCTGAACACCGGGTGGTTCCAGATTAAGTTTCTGTTTTAAGCGCTCAACTTCCTTGACCTGCTGTCGATTCATCCAAATCAATTCTGCAAGACTTTCACACCATTCTTGGATAGCATCTAAGTTGCTTGAAAACATGGCACCATTTCCTGCTAATTGTTGGTCTCTTTTCCACCTATTTTGAAAAATCAAAATTAAATTTTTTAATATTTTTGCATTAATATCAATTGTGTGTATATATATATATATATATATATAAAGAGATCAACATTTCTGTTTACATACCTAATTAACTCATCATCAAGTACCCTTGACTGCAAAATACTGAGTTTACTAATAGTGTCTTTTAATTTGTCAGTAAGTGTTAGTCGTAACTGCAAAAGAGCAGTTACTTTATGATTTAAATGTTGTTCTTGCTGTTCTTTTTGTCTACGAATTTTCTTCTCAATATCAATACACTGTTGATTCTGTGGTTGACTGGCTATATTTTGTAAATGAGCATTTAATTTTGTGCATTCGTGATAAGCAATAGCAAACGATTCCTGTTCTTGTTCCATTTTTCTTAAGTCTTCACCCGTTTCTTGAGTTCTGCGTCTTAGAGTATCTAATTGCTGATTAATTTCAGCTACTGAATCGCCAACCATCATTCCTACCCTACTACCTGCCATATTCATCAGTGCACCACCAAGATTTTCAACTTGAGATACCAAATTCATTTCTGTCATTAAACAATGTTTAACTATTTTAAAAAGTGATATCGGATGGGGACTGTATCTTTGCTGAAAAATTAATATTATAATTGATAAATCTCAATAAAAAAAAAAAAGTAAAAATTGCTTGAATTAAAAATAAATTTTCTTAAAATTGATAAGCTTACTCTAAAATTTTTAGCTGCTTCTAATAATTTTAATTTAGTCAAGAAGAGATCGTCTGTTTGAATAGAAGCTGCTTTAGTTTCCAATTCCTGAATAAGGGATTCAACAATATTTGCTATATATTGTTCATACTGTGGATTATCTGAATCAATATCAGTCCTGCATATAGAAAAATTAAAGTTTAATACTAATTTAAATTAATTTATTGTTTTTTAGTGTATCAGGTATATTTCTTTTTTTACATACCACATTTTTTCCTCAATCCATGTTGATAAAAAGTGTCGCACTTCAATTGGAAAATGATCACCATAAACTGAGCGTACTTTTTGCAATGCCTCTGGGGGCAGTTGCTGCGCTTTTGCCCACAGAGCCATTGTAAATATTTTTTGATCAGGCTAAAAAAAAAATGTAAAAAATATATGATTTATTCAAATTTAAGAATAGATTAAAAATAAAAGAGAAGCAGTCGTTAGGATTTTACAAAACAAATGGAGTGAATGAGGTAGTCTTACAAAAGATCAGAATAGATAAGATTATTTTATTTATCACGAAACAATTCTTCAAGGTAAAGTTAACAGAGATTCTAGAGGATTTGTTAGTGTGAAAAAACTAAAAGTAAAAATACGTTGAAGCAGCATATTCATTAAGTTATTTCAAAGAATATACAAAAGATTTGTAAGTGCGTCATTGAAAGAAAATTACTATATACTTTGTTACCAATTTTTACCGATAAAAAAAGAAAGCTAACACCAAAGTCAAACGCACGGTAACGGAGCTATCGACCAACGTGCAAAAGTTCGTAAAAACTGTACACCCGGGAAAAAGTTCCATCTGCTTTCATTAGCATTGAAATTCGTTTATTTATCTCGAGAGGAAGAAAATCAAACATTCACAAGCTACTCCCAACAGGTCCAGCGCATAAATAAATCCGCTCCACCTTCCGTCTCAGTTTCTCCGCTCCTTCGATATAGGAGTTCCGCTCGAAATCTTAATTTAAACAAGCCACCGTGGCGCAATTTCGGGTGTCGATGCAAATTTAGCTCACGCGGGTGAAAAAAAAACGAGTATCGTTGCAACAATTCGAGTCGCCAGGAGCGAAGGAGCGCGCGCGAAAGAAGTCCTCGCTCAACTTTCCAGCGTCCGGAGTCGGAGCTGTTCCGAGAATCGGTTGAAAATTGAGACAAGCGCGCGCCCGAAAAAAAACTTTCTCCCTTCTGCACACGCACACCGGAGCAGCGATTACCGTAACACGCCGGAAAAAAAAGATTTGAAAAAAGAAAAAACAGCTACCGCAGGTACGGAAAATAAAAAGTAAAAAAAACAAAGGGGTAAGGAAGAAAGGTAAAGAAAAAGGAAGCGAGCGTACGTCTCAATTCCAAGGAAACGCGCGAAAATGCAGGCAGGCAAGGCGAGCGAGAGCCCAGGCAAACGCGCGCGTGCGTTCAACGCGAGAAATGCCATTGGCATTACTAAGAAAAAGCCGAGCGCGCGCGAGGGAGAGAGAGGGACGATCGTAAAAACCCGAAGAATCTCACGTACACGCTCGCATACAAGTGCGTCCCGTACTTTGTGTACTCGTACGTATATATAGTCCAGCGCGGCGGGAGTGACGTCGCGATAACGCCGCCGTCGTCCGGTCGCACCGACGTCGTTGCCGTCGATGACGACGATGGGACCCCGCGATCGCCGCGTGTTGCACACGACTGCAATTGACGATCGAAAAAATAAACAATCCGCGAACGCCGCTGCCGATCGTCTATCACCCGCGCATACCCCTGCAGCCCGCGCCGAATCGAGGAAGAGAAAAAAAAACAAGCCTGAAAAATGAGGGGAAAAGACCGACGCGCAGTAAACGCACTCACCTCCTTTCCGCCTAGGCGCCTCGATCCGTTTGACTGCGAGGCTCAGAGCGTCCGTGCTGAGGCTGTCCTCCCGAGCGGGCGAAGCCCGTCGCGTCGCTCTTCCGTCTCTCTTCCTTTCTGCGTTGAGCGATCGATATCGATCGAGGCCCGCGAGCGGCTGCTCGACGTCTCCGTCGGCGCGTCGCTGCCTGCACCTCGAGAGCGCGTACCTCGACGAGCGACCGGGACAGGCGACACCGAGGAGGAGGAGGAGGAGGAGGCGGTGGAGGAGTACCGGCGCACACGCTCACTTTTGCTCGGCCTGCGTGGGGCGACACGTCCGCGTGCGAGGATCTCGCGAACATCGACTGGGGCTGTTTCGCTCAGCCCCAGCATTAGATCATGTTTCGGAGCAACAACGGCGGCGGTGCGGGCGGACGGCGGCGGCTACAGTGGGCCGGAGCCGCGCGCGCAGCGGGAAGAGAGCAATTCCCAGAATTAGTCGCGCCGTAAGTGGCGGGAGTGCGTTGTGGTGGGGGTGGATCACGTGACGGCGGTGGCAAGCTGCCTCCACAATGGCGGTCGAGTGGTGTAGCACTTGTCCCCGCGGGGACTGAGACTATACTGAGAGCCCACGGCACGGAGGCCTCGGGGAGCGAGGAGGAGAATCTGTTTAGCTGCATTTGGAGGGTCGGAGCTCAACGCGGCAAGTGGTACTGTTTAAGCGATTTTACGGAGTCCTTGTATATAAAGGTATGCATTTTTTTAATTTATACGTTTGATGCGATTGTTATTTCGCTTGAACCGTGTACTTGCAATTTATTATGTGCCAATATAGTGTAACAAGTTTAAACGTTATTTAATAATTATTTATTTCACGAAAACAAGGTAAATCAGTCAAATAACGAATGCTGCAGGTTGTAATAAATAACGAACGTTTCAATAAAAGATTCAGTTTCGATTATTTATCAACATAAATGTTTTTATTGAAATCGTGATAATATTAATGTTGCTATAGTACATACTTGTTAAGCATAAATTGCTAGTTTTGAGGTAAGAACTTAGGCTTAAACTAAGTAGTTTATAATTTTGCTTTATCTTTCGTTTATTATGCGTAATTCGCGCAAATAAGGTCGGTTAAATTATTCAAAAACTCTCATTATACTGTATATTTTGCTTATATATCGTGCTAATTAAGGAAGAGTTTGCTTATTATAATTTTATGTCTGAAAACCAAGTCAAATAAAAGTAATAATTGTATTTTCTATTACGGTTAGTGTGAAAAACTGTTTAAAATATTTTTAATGTTAAAAAAAGATAACCATTTAATTTCGTTATTTCATTTCATCATGAAAACGTGTAAACTCATATTTACTCCAAGCTTAGGCGAGAATAAAATAACTAATATATTGTTTTTCTAGGAAAAACGCAACAGGGGAGAAGAAAAGCGCCGGTTTACGTCTATATGCTGTTGTAGAAGTACTTTAAAGATCGGCGGTGATGCGCATGCGCACGAGTCAGCACCGGGAAAGCCGAGTGTCGATGCGTGTCGTCGACGGGGGAGCGAGATGGACGTGGATTCGCGCGTTCGTCGGAGGAGAGGAGGTGCGAGTTGCGCCGGGGAAAAGAGCAAGAGGCAAGATAGTTTTCAAGGAACGACATTTACCTTCCCCTCTTGTCGACTCCCACATGTATACATATATACTCCTCGCTCGGAGCGAGCAAACTTGCGTGGAGTTACATGTCAGGAACAGGACAGTAGGTATAATATGAATACAACTCGCACATGCTCACCATACCGCTCAAACTCTATTCGCAGCGAATATGCTTCCTGCTCCGTTGTTTATTTGAATAAAAAAAAGCGAGACTGCCAGTTGTGTTTAGCTCAACATCTGCGCTACAAATTCATATATTGAACAACTATTCTCCTTTTTCTTTTTCAAAAGAAATTGGAGAGAACTTAACGGGATAGCGTTATCGAACACTTAAGAAAAAACTGATTATTTTTGGTTTAATTGAAATTTTACGTTCGCTGCATTGCAGACAATCTTACTTCCGGTTAATGTGCAACTTGCATTTATTGATTATTGTCTTTTTTTTTTTCGCGCGATCACCTTACTCATTATTATATAATGCAGTCTGCTAACTTTAGACCCAGTGTGGGATGAAAGTTTATTTCCCAAAGGGATTCTTGTAGAGGTTTCATGGAATATCAATGGTTGAAATTTTAATTTTATTTTAAATGAATTATATTCACTCTACTTTATTATTCATTCCTCTTTAATTATATATCAACTTTCATGTTGTAATTTAGCCAAGTTTTTATGCAAAATGAAAATGTGGTTTTAAGTTTTATAACAGCTTTTTAATATTAAAAATTCATGGTAATTTATTTTTAAATGTAGACATAAATATAACAATTATTAAAATACAAATAAATTATTATATTTATCTATTGATCATATAAATATATAAAATACAAAATAAATAACAATTATTGCATAAAATAGATAATTTACATATTTAAGCTCATAATACTTTGAAGTTTACAGACTTATCTTCTTTTGATAGAATTACTTTGTTCATTTGATTTCTATATATTACATATGTGTATAGAAAAATTTTAAAAGTATACATATTTATAAAAATTTCTTAACAAATTCTAATTATCTTTAAGTCATGAAGTTTTCTGTATAAGTAGAATTTTCTATCACATAGAAATAAAAGTGTATTTTAATAGTTAATTTAAGGCACAATGTGTAAGAATATTTTCAACAGATACTTTTTAGTATTAATGGAGGTGATATTAAAGCTACAGCTCCAATTAAGTACGACGTTGAACTTCCAAGACTCCAAAAAGCTAAATAAAATTATCTTAATAAATTTTTTTTCTCGTTAAATCAAACTGTTATTTAATAAGATCGTTTATAATTTAAAGTTTTGTTGTGACAATAATTGAGATAAATTTAAAAAGCTACTTACCGACAGAAGCTATTATTGGTCCACAAGCTCTTGCTAATGCTCCTATAGATCGGAATATTCCTGTTATAATACCTTTTTGGTTTTCTGGTCCAATACGTGTTACTAATGTCATCATGCACGTAACAACCATTGCAGTAGCTATTACATTTATTTTTTTTTTTTTAAATAAAAATAAGTGACTTATTTGGAAAGTATTTTTTTAAATATTAAAATAAGTAACTTACAAACTGCGAAAAGAAAGATTCCAAAATAAAGCATTGCTACATCCTTTGCTATTCCTATACATACAAATGATGGAATAACAAGCCACAATCCCTAAAATCACATAATTTATTTCAAATTAAAATTACTGTTTTCATTTATACATACCAAGTATGTATTTAGTACATACCAATTCTGTTATTGCTTTGGTTTTATGCTCAGGAATTCTTCTCACCCAACCACCTTGCAAAATAGCCATAGTTGTTCCTATACCCAAGAACATCCAACCTTGTTGCATCCTGGTAAAACCAAATGAGTAATGCGTTAGGAATGTCAGTGTGAATTCCAATCCACTGTATATAAACAAGTATATGAAATAGGATCGCCCCAATATCCGAAGTTTTTGAAGTTCTGAAAAACAATGCAATGGTACAAAAAATTTTTAATAAATGTATATTTAAGGATAGAGTGTGGTCAGAAAACATTTTTGTCCGATTTAAACTGTTTTAATAATCTAGTCTTCTGGTGGAAACAGAAAACTTTGTATCTATCAAAATAAATGATTTAAAATAAACTGTTATATTATGCTTTGTAGTGCTTGATACAATAAAGTAGTTGTTTCCATCACAGAGGACAATGTGAAAAGCTCTTGAGGCAAGAAACTTTTTCCATTGTTCATATTTTGTTGGATATGTACAATGTAAGTTAAGAATTGATCAAAATGTTACTTAGATTTATATACAGTTTAAAAAAGAGAGATCAGAAAAATAATTTAAAACAGAAAAAAAGTTTTCTGTTCTCTGGCCGCTGCGCGAAAGAAGTTACCGCTTTCTGGCGCCGACGAGCAGAAAAATAGTATACACACCTTGGCCAGTAAAAAAGAAAGCCTTTCTGGCATTTTTTATTTTTCTGGCCTAGGTATGTAATATACTATTCCTTTGACCACACTCTACTCTTAAATCATTAAAAAACAAATGTATCTTTTTGCAATTTTTCACCTCAATCCGTAATAAATCAATTTGATTTTTTAAAAAGTTATTTACCTGAGCTAGATAATCCAGATACACCATTAAATTGAAATAAATCCTTGGGATTAATGTAAGTTAAGGCACCTGAGATTCCACGTACAAGGGATTTTGCTCTACTTTTTAAAGGCAAACTTTCTTTCATATTAATTGCAACATAGAATAAGTCGCACATTGACAAAAAAAATGCAAACATTGCTGGCAGTGCATACCATTGGCCTTCTCTGCTGCCTACTGACATTTTCGCAAACATTGCACCAATCATTGGCCCCAATACAAATCCCACGGAAAAAGCAATTCCAACTAATGCCTAAAAAATATATAAATTATTACTTTTAATTTATACATCAATTTAATAAAATATTTTTTTCAGCTACCATTGCTCTTCCTCTGGAGGCTGGAGAAGTAACATCACTAATTATTGCCATGGATAAGCTTACATTACCCTTACTGATACCACCAATGATTCTGGCTATAATAAAAAGACCAAAGTTACTGGAAAGGGCCCACAGTAAATAGGAAAAAGCAATTCCAGTGAGGCAAAGAATCATCAGAGGTTTTCTTCCATAAACATCGGACAATGCTCCAACAATTGGAGATCCAAGAAATTGAAGAAAAGAATACATGGATCCCAAAAATCCTGTGTAAGTATGTAAATATTTTTTTTATTTTATAAATTAAATTTAATTGATAACATTAATAATAAACACATACCTCCAAATAATACTGAGTTCACATTATCTGGTGCATTCAGAAAAGAGCTTAATTTATGAATTTTATTTAAGACAATGGAGTACAATCCTTTGCCATTATCCACATGTTCATAATGATCAAGTAAGGCAGGAAATAAAGGCAGTATCATGGTGAAGGCTAATAAATCCAACAGTAAGGAAATAAAGACCACTTGCACTGTCTTGGAATCATCTTTACTCTCATTCTTCTTTACTTTCACTCCATTTGCAGCTATGGCAGTCATAGTGTCAACAATACTGTTTCACAAAATACTCTTCTAAAAAATAATGCTCCAATATTTGATATTCAAAGCATTCAGGCACTTGTTGAATATCTGTTGAAAATAAGAAAGACAGGCTATGTTCATCACGCTTTAGATTCAAAGATGCTATACTTTAAATACAATGAAGTACCTGTTTCCTCTGATCATCTGGAATTCCCTGAGAATCGATCGCACGTCCGCATAGCTGATTGCGTTCTTTAAGAGATCAGATATCGCACTGATAAGTCAAAATCCGCTAAATCTGCGGAAGTGGCTACTTGCGTAAAGCAAAGAAGCCGCTGCACTTTCTATCTGGAGCGGCAGCGATGACGAGAAGTCTCGTGGCCGTAGGATGGCGAAATGTAAGCTTTCATTCTCATGCCGTTAAGAGTGAAAGGCCTCTTGGTTTAACCTATTTTCTCCCCCATCCTGCGCGCCATAAGCAGCCCCTCCATGTACTTTAACGTGTTTCGCGATCACCGCTGCCTTCGCCACGAGGACTCTTTCCAACTTGTATAGATATGTATACTCCCTGTGCAGTGTACACATGGATGTGTTGATACGAATCAGCTGTTTGATGTACCGTCGGTAAAGAAGTGTATTTATTATACTTTAAACGAACTATCGAATTGAACTCAAATTAGTGCTCCATTTCGTATTATAGTTGCGTGTCCCCTTACTTAGATAAGGCACCCATCGCTGGAGCCTCCTTAAAAGACTGTTAATTAATATTAATTTTAAACATTAAATTTAACTTTTCACATTTTTATAAATTATTTGAGTAACTTAAAAAACAATATTTGAATTTTATAAAATTATTGGATCTAAATCAATGAATGAATCTGTCTCACAATTTTTTACAATGCATGTAAAAAATTTATAGGAGTAAAAGTCTCAATTAATTATTAGTTCGTATAAATGATATATAAATTAATTTACAGTTGCGATGTTGCTTACAGTATTGTACGTTATACTTACATTATTTACTTAAATGCTTATACTCCAAAATTTAAAATCGTGCATGGTATCGACTGAGTTTCGAAAATACGGTGTCTAACTTTCCTAAGTCCCACCAGATTGCGTTGAACATTCTAATCACAAAAATTTCAAATAAGATTATTTGTCCGGATTGCCTCCATACTTGTCCACTGAAGATTGAAGAATAGGATACTCTGGCGGCATAAGTAAAACTATAGAAAAAAGTCGAAAAAATGCACAATAATAAGCGAGCATTAAAGAATGTACTTTACTAAGTAGGAACGACGTGAAGCGGTTGTTCTTTTTGACTTCGGAGCTCACCAGTGAAGCGAGAAATAACTTGAAGAGAGCGAGAGAGAGAGAGAGAGAGAGAGAGAGAGAGCGAGCGAAGGGCGCACCCGTGCAGCATTATAGGTATACACTTTCTGCCTCGCGCCGTGGACTTCCGGCGAGCGAGGCAAGAGGAGAGGCGAACGCACACAGCTTTAGCCCACTTCCTCAACGAACAAAGATCTTTACAAAGTTCTCCTCGAACTATAACGTCAATCTAAGAGTGAGAGAGAAAGAGATCGAGAGAGAACCGCTCGATCGCTTTGAAAAGCAATGCAATTTAATACCGAGAGCGTCTCTGCTGAATCGCATGGGTTAATGCCTGCGCTCGTTCGCGCAGATGTATAATTTTTATAAGCGGCCCACCTTTGTCCTATAAGTATACGGTTTTTCTGGTATGAGTTTTCTTTTCAAAACTTTTTTTATACTTTTTATTTAATGGATTTTATAATTACAATTATTTATATTTAAAGATTAAGTAAAAAAGTAATTAGTCGTCATTTACTTCATAAGTGTAGCAGATGCATGTTTAACATTAACTCAATGCATATAATTACGTGGACTGGGATTCATTTTCTCGAAAGATCTTTAATCTGATCAGTAATAATTCGTTTTAAATTTGGTAATATAATAATATTTTAACTAAACATTATAGTTTCGTGAAATAAAATTAAACTCTACTCTAAAAGAATAATATACCCACACCGATATTCAACGTGACGAGTGAAAGAAAAGAGTAAATTCGAAAAAGGACAAAATCTCCTCTCCCAATTATTAGGCATCATTCTCATAAATAATTCATGGAAAAGGTTGCGCAACGCGCGAGAAAAATGATCGATTTCTGATATCGCGCTGGAAAAATCTCGCTGACAATGCAGAAAGCGGCATTCAGAAATTCGTTACACGCACCCGATACGCGCGAGTCGCCCGCGGCGCCCGCAGGTATACCATGGGATCTGATTTCGGATCGCGCGATTTCTCGCCGCGGCAAATGATGTAAATGAGGCGCGCGCCGGGCCAAGTTTTCTTACCGGGACCCCCCGACTATACCGTTACGGGATTTCGCGCGCACGCGTCCTCCGGCTTCTTTGTGCCCGATGCTGCAGGCCGGCTCTTTTACTTCTCTCTCTCTCTCTCTCTCTCTCTCTCTCTCTCTCTCTCGGTCTTCCTCTTGGAGTATTTCATTCTCCCGATCGGATGTGTAACGTTCGCGCGCTCGGTAGCTCCAAATTTTCCCGATGCTGCGATGACCGGAATAACTACCGCTTTTTCGAGAGGAAAATATTTTACGGCTAATTAATCCGAGTTCATTTTTCCAGTCTCATACACTCCAGCGTCGTATTTCAAAAATAATTAATACTTGCATTTTTGATCGGCCCTTTTATAATGCAGTGAATGGCTTTAGAATTTTGAATTTAAATAAATGGAATTCTTTAATTTTCTGTTTAATTTAATTTGTTAAATTTAATTCTGTTGAATTATACGGTAAAATAAATCGGAAATGATTTTCGCATTCCGCACAAAAATTATAGCTATTTAATTTGCAAAATTAAAAAATACATGCCAAGCAACCCTTTTTAAACAAGTCTACAAAATAAAATCACAACTAACAATCATTTTATTTTTTTATTTATTTTAAAACAAAAATAAATTTTCAAAATCAAATCTAGTCCTTAGGCTTTTATTATTTCAAGTATTATTTAGAAATATTGCGATGTAAATAACAATGCGACTTTATAGTTGCAGAGAATTATTTAATTTGAAAACTTGTCACTGCATCTGTTTATGTAGTTATTATGCATAACATCTTATACAATTCTTTTACCATGAATATAGAGTTTATCTGTGGATGATTATCTAACAATTATTTTACTTTTCAGGAATTTATGGTTTCGAGGTCGGAAGTCGGCAATTGCCGAATTAATACAACAGCAGTGTTCGTCCAAGCATTTCCCCTGCAACGTTTGGATTCACATCGCTTTGGGCGTGCGGACCCTACTTGGAGTTGGACTTAGGTGAACCTTACACGATACCCGTAGGACCACCACTTCTCTATAGTCACTCGAGCGGGTACCAGAGCATATGCAGTTTTTTCGAAGAATTCTATTTGGCGAATAGCAGCGAAAGCGGAAGGTACATCATCTTATTACTATTATCTGCCATCGATATTTTGGAATAACCAAATAATATAGTTCAGAATTTAACCAGTTTTTTTAAATTGCAGCAGAAACTCTTAATAAACACTGTATTTTACAGTGTACTTTTTTGTACTGACAGTATTGCACAAATTAACAAGAGTAAAATTTCAAAATTTACTAATCTTTGATAAAGAGATGGTTGGACAAAATTGTATTATTTTTAATAAATTTAAAAGAAAAAAAAACAATTTTATCTAACCCACTCTTGCTGTCAAAGGATTGGAAAAAATCATGTGTACCGACAAGAATAACATTTTTTTAATGAAAAAGTGAATACTAACACTTAATTTTAAATTGCAATTCATTTCCGAAAAATCGTAAAATCAACCATGCAAAAACAAAATCGAGGGACATGTGTTCTTAAAATGTTATACCCACACCTTCGCTCTCTCCCTCAACGAAAACAGGCGCGTGCTGCGCGTACTTTTTTACCTTCTCGATGCGAGTGCAGAGGAACGCTAGCGAGCGCGCCCTGTGCCTGGCGTTCATTTCCTCGCGCTCCGGGCCACCGCGCACAATAAAGCTCCTCCCGGGCATTTAAGAGAGATAGCGCGGAAAGCGAGCGCGCGAGCGAAAGAGCGAGAGACGGACGGAGAGAGGGAGAAGAGGGCAGGTGGCTATATATCGCGGCTTCAATTTTCGAGGAGGGAGGAGAGGGCACAAGCTGGGGCCCGATGCGCTTGCCATCTGGGCCCCGAAAGGACCTTCCATACGGCCCGCGCGTGCCCGCGTCGCCGACGCGTGCAGCCGCAGCCGTCTACTTACTACATGACCAGAGCCCTTACCGTAGGTATGACGCGACCGGGCCACTTTTCTCCCGAGGCGAGCGCGTGCGCCTGGTGCGGAGATTCGGATCTTGTCGCGATGCCATTGTGGGCTGACGAATTCTTTTGGTTGGATTTGCTTGGATTTATTATTGATTTTTTTTTACGGCATTAAAATTTTCTGTACCTTGCATTTGCTGTATTCAATAATTCATTTCATTTTATTCGACCCTTCAATGTGCTTTTTTGTAAAATTGCCTGCAGGTGATATTTATTTTCTGTTTCAATATGGAAAAATTTGGCAATAAAACATCACGAAATTCGATTAAAAATATTCTTTTAAAAATATTTAGTAACAGTGATGAATCTTTGATTTTATGAAAATGGTTCAGATATTTATAAATTAAAATTTAATTGAAATATTAAGGCGTTTGATTATAATGGTTTATTTATTATTAAAATTCAAAAAGGTCGTAAAAAATCAATAATAAAATATTCTCGAAATTATAAAGCCTTTTTAGCTTTTTCTATTGTCAAAACGTAAAACATTGTGATGCACCAGCTGAAAAATCGTCTCGTGCACGCAGCCACACATTTTGTACGCAAGCACTGCTGAATCTCTATATTTTTTGCGGGCATGCAGGTGCTGCAGGCCCATGAGATCGCCCGTACATTTCTCAACCGCGGCAATGAAGCGCGCGCAACGGTGTTACGTTTCTGCCAGCGAAAATATTATTCGCCCCCGCAGACAGAGAAAGAAAGCTGCTCGTTATTATTGAACAACAGTATTTCTATTGAATATCGATAGTCAATTTTTATTTTATTGTAAAGCTTTTTACAATTTATTTAATTAAAAAAAATTTTGTTTTTTTCACCATTCAGCGTTTGCTTACATTCACGAATATTTGAAATTTCTAAAGGGGCGTAATGACAGAAGAAAAGTAAAACGGGCAACGATTGTCATTAAATTTTAAAAATGTCACGCAACCCATAAAAGTAAGTCGTTCGATATACATTGTATCTCAAAGTATAACCGCCTATTCTCGTAAAAATTTATCGCCGACAAGAAAAAAAAGGGAGCAATCCTTACAACGTGCTTTGGAGGTCGTATTGTACTGCGAAAATTAACGACACCACGCGCGCCGTTGGATCTTCAGGCTCGTACCTGTCCTCATCAAATCGCGATTCTGCACCCCTCGCCTCACTCGTTGTGAAAGCGAGAAAAGTGCGTCCGCTATAAAAGGTGAAAACGGACCGTCAATGTGCCCGTGGGGGGAAGTCCCCGCGCGTATCAATGCGTTATTGAATGGGACGAAAATCGGAGGTTCGAGTGCGGCGAATAACAGAGCCCTCGGGGCCATAAAACCTATAAAGGTTGTCACGCGCTTCGACTCGTAGCGTTGCCAAATTTACGATGGCCCCTTCCCCCTGCCCCAAAGAGTGCCGAGCGTAAACACGCGCAACGCAACAGCTTCGAGCGGGCTCGTGGACCCATATTGTCGGCGTTCGCGCGCCCAGGTGCACACTGCGGCGCAAGTGGGTACAGCTATGCAAATCTGAGGAGCACGGAGTAGGGAAAAACGTCGTCTATAAAATTGGAAAATCTTCCTGGAAGGAACAGGCCGAGGAAGTGACCGCGCGACAATGAGGACAAAGGAGAATTTTAGGCCGGCTGCAACGTGCAGGTACCTCGAGCGGGAGCCCGCCTTGGACGGGTCCACCCGGTCCGACCTGCAAACACCGGCTACGGGATTAAATCTTGGGCGTATAGCTCTGCGACCGGTTGCTTCGAGGGTTGTTTCAAAGAACGAACTATCAGCGAGCGAGCTGAGAAAGCTATATAGAGAAATAGAAGGGAGAAGGGTGACTCTGAACCTCCTGAATGTGCTCATATATATTTTAAATGGCTTGACTATGCAAATAATTCAAGTATTGTTTAATTTTACGATTTATTAATGCTTTTTATCGAGTTTCTTTTAGCTTTAAATATAAAGAATAACATAAATGACTCTGTATTTTTTACACATGGTGATGAATTTTTTGTTGAATACTTTTTTTAAAATTACTTCAAAAGTAATCTCTTAACAATTATCAGAGATTTTTCATTTAAGCATATTTCAAACAAAAATGATAATTAAATATGTTAAAGTAATTTTAAAAAATCATTCGGAGTGCAATTAAATCTCACATTTTATTTGAAATGATATATAAAGAAATAATGTGTAATTATACAAAATTTCATGCCACGAACATTAATTAATACTTTTCAATCAGGTTTCCGACTCCACGAGGAAAATTAAAAACGTCAAACGATAACGTCAGCAGCAGCAGCAGTATCAGTAACAGCAACAGCAGCCGCAGTAACAGCAGCAATAAACACAGCACCTTCATGGCTCGTGCGCGGCCCGACTAAAGCTGCACAACCTGGCTAGCACAAAGAAAAAGGGAAGCATACGAAGGCGGGAAATGGCAGCCGAGATAAAGAGAGTTCGCCCGAGGAAAGAAGAGAAAAAGGAAGGGGAGGACGGCGAGGAGAAAAGGTGGAAGACGAAAGAGAAGGAGAGGCGAGCGCGCGTGGCCGAGCAACCGACGTTGGGCAGATGCGCGAGCGAGCGCGCGCGCGCCCAAGCAGCTGCTGTCCTCCTACAAGTGGTGCTCAATCATCCCCTTCCACCGGCCATGCGTAGGTACATACTCGTGCGCGCTACGCGTACAAAGACTCGGCCACGCGCCGAGGAAAAGGCGAGTCGCGTGCCATGGCTGATTTTCCGTTCCGTCCGAGGGTGAGGGTGGCCGCCTGTGGCCATCGCCATAAACAAGCGCTGAGTCCTCTTTCGTAAGAGTCAGCGTTTTTTTAGGCGATTGTTTTACAAGAAGGAAGCGGCTTTTAATTATGCGCTGATGTACGGCACGAGGATTAACGAACAAGTTCCTGTTTTTCTCTTTGTATTTTTAATAGTAAGGTGTTGTCGTTCGTGGTTAATGGGCAGAATCGAGGGTGGTTAGCTCTTTTTTTAATACTCGTAAGCAATGAAATGCGGAAGTGCATTATAGTATATTAGTATATCGCTGTTTCATAAATAATACGCTTATTCGTTTGATATATTATTCCGAACGTGCAATTATGTTTTATTATAATATACGTCAACTATAATGTGTTAAATGTATTATGGTTAGTGTTTCAAAACTCCTTAAAACTACTTGAAATTTCGTTTAAAATTTACAAAACTTCTGGTTTAAATCTCTAATCTAATCACTCCATGCTCATGTAGATTGGTCATTATTTACTTTTTAACACCGTTACACGCTCAGACTAAGAGATAAACTTCACTATCGCTCAATCATTTTAAATTTGTTTTCACAACTTTCCTTTTAAATTCGCTTAGATAAAAAAAGATGGAATAAAAGTAGTATTCGTAAACTCCAAAAAATTGGATACACGAAGAGTTACCCCCAGAATAATTGATCCTTGACGATGACGAATGTCTGTACGTGACTGCAACACCGAAGTCGAGGACACTCGCGAGATTGCCATGCACGTGTCAGCCCGTCCCAGCGGCAGCTGACAGTTCGTCTCTGTGGTTGCACTCGGCAGTGCAGCACTCGTCCATTACGAAATTCAGCGGCCCTTTTTCTTTGCCACTTCTCCAGAAGGTATAAAAGTTGTGAAATCCATCCTAAATCTGTCTCGTGTTTTATATAAAGTCACGTCGAGATTCTAAAATACTGTTTTTAAATAAAACGTTTGATTAGTTTATATATTTCGCAAATTCTTGGTTCAAAAAATGTAAGTGATTGTGAAAATAATCTTTAAAATACTTTTTATTGTTTAAATCTAACAGCTGTAAATCTTCTGTCACATTGACTCATACATTTGTTATCGTTACTTATGAGTCTTCAAATGTGACCTTCATGTCAAATTTCTTAGAACCTTGGTCCTTTGGTCCCACCACCCCGCCAAAGACTTTGGTAATATTTTTTATTCAACAATTTTGCATTTGCAATACTGAATATCGTGTTGCTTCAAAAAACACCCCGAGGGTTGCTCAATGAGCAATTGAAAGCATTCTCTTTATTTTCCAAAAACTTTCACTACTCGATATTCTAACATCTTTTCCAAAACGTCGATCGTAGCAATTATCGAACCGAATACGAGTGAGCAAACAACAACAATGGATAAAATGAAGCTGCCATCATGGAATCATCAGAGCGTACGATCGCTTTAGCTCAGGGTGTCTCTGTCTCGCGCGTAGCGATCGTAGCAGTGCTGGATTCGATTTTTGTCTTCCTTTGTTGCCGCTAATAAAATTCGGGTTCCCGCACCCCTACGCGTGCGCAGACCACTCAGAGCGCGGGATACGTTTCTAGACTCGCAGGGACGCGGCAAGGGGAATCCGACAGGCGTGAAAAGGAATTGGCCAATGTTTATACCTACCCGGTCGTTCCGTGTACCCATAAACAACGCATTATAACGAATCCGAGTAAATTGCATCTCATTGCCGACGTTTGCGTATACGAGATTACTGCCAAAGCCGTGACACTTTGCGTTTCCTGTTGCTTCAGAGCTGTGTTTATCAATTCGAAGAGATAATTAATTATTTATATGCAGATGAAATTCAAAATCTTTGACTGTCGTTTGGCTCGACGTATCTGTATTAAGGGTATTTTCTAGCATTCATTAAGGACGCGCTTCTACAATCGTTTTAAAGCATAGTTTAAAGAATGAATTGTTTACTTTATAATTCGCTTTTCCTTTGAAAAAATGAATGAGGCATAAGCTTAGAATTCATCTCTGAAATACATGAATAATTGCAATTGTTATGAAAGTTAAAACTAATATTTAACTTTATTTAGTATATGAACTGCCAAGCATAACAAAAGTTTGCGAACGCCCGAGTGAAGTCGCAATTAAAATCTCATAATCGTGCCGAATAAAGCCGGGAGAGGGTGAGGAAAAAGGAGAGTATATAAGAACTGAAAAATGATTACGAGGAAATCGACTCCCGCGTAGATGGAGGGCAATATTTTTCCTCGTTAAAAAAACCATCAGCAGCGCGTCTTTATGTAACCCCTTCGTTTACCACCGATAGATGAAAAATTCGATGCGTGTAACCTGATGAGACCGTTATAACGCGGTATCTCTTTTATTCTCGGGCGCGCATTAATTATAATAGTGTCGCCTGGACGGAGTCCCTATTCGTCACCCTTATGCCTTCCCTTTTCTCTCTCTCTCTCTCTCTCTCTCTCTCTCTCTCTCTCTCTCTCTCTGTCTTGCGAGATGTCTGGAGAAAGGAAAAGAATAGAAGAAAGAAAGCGGTCCGTTTCTTCCTCCCTTAGCGGGAGCTTGCACGTGTTGCAACCAGTAGAAGGTAGAACACGGGTGCATCGTGGCTCGAAAAAAAAGGAGGCCGAGGAGAGGGAAAGAAGGTGGGAGAAAATCCGAGACAGCTGATACACTTTTTGGCGGGCTTTTTACCCCGAGCACGTTCGAGCTGCGCGAGCTATGGCTCACAAAGAGGGAAGTCCGAAGGGGCAAACTACGCGTGGAACTAGGTTTGGACGTTGCGGCGCAAGGCTGGAGAGATTTGTCGTGTGAAGCTCTAAAATGTTAATTTATGAAAGCTGGTATCCATGAGTAAAGATTGTAAGTAGTCAACTCACTTGAGAATTCTAATTTTAATGGGGGGTTATTTTCAATTTTAAATCTTCATTCTTTTTTATTCAGTAGTTGCTTTAACAAGTTATTATTCTATTATTAATTTTTTTTTCAAATATAAAAAGCTGGAATACAGTTTTTAAAGTAACTTCATTAGATTCATGTTCCCTATTTTTTTAATGTTTATTTTTTTTTATTTTATAATGGTTTTTTCATATTTCAGCTTTATATGTGAAAATTGACTAGATACAATAAATATCAGCAAGTGGTTGAATGAATGAATATTCCAATAAAATATTTCCATATTGCTACTATTGTTACATACATTCGTAAGTAATCTACCACGTCCCATGTTTATACCATTAAAATGCTACATATTCGATTCAATTAGTTATTTCTTTATTTTATTTATTTGGCATTAAACGTGGTTGTAAAAAATTGATTGAATTTTACTTATTTAAATTAATTAAAATGCGAATATAATTGAATGTAACATTATTTATATTATTAAATTTTTAGAAAGCGATATTCTTTATTTATTTTTTAAAAATTTCAAATTTTAACAAGTTTTTTTTTACAGGATCCAATGGTGACCAGAAATTTATCGTCAAGGCCATTGACGACCTGCGTTGCCACGTGCAGCATCGCCAGTAGATGGAACAAGAGAAGACTCGAGAACAAGGGGAAGATTTTTGGGAGAGTACACACCAACGACAACGCGAATGGGGAAGGAAAATCCCGCGCAGGGGGAAGCTTCTCCGTAGCTGGATGGCCGTGTTTCGCCGTGGCTAAGCAAGAATAAAAGCCCGAGCCCTCTCTTTCTCCCCCCGGCAGCCCCCACCCCGAGCCATGCGGCCGCCGGCAGAGGAAGAGCCGGGCCCAAAAGGAATAAAGAGGCGGGACACCTGGCCGAGAGCAGCAGTTCGCCTCCGGTCGACCAGCCGGTCTCTCGTCCCTTCTCTTTACTCAGGCTCGCCTCCACTCTCGGCTCGGCGACACCTCGTCCTTCCTGGCGCACCTCAACCAGAACGAAATTTCGATCGCCATTTGCGGAGTAAACTGCGAAAGATCAGGACAAGCAGCGTTTGAAAACCATTTTCTTTCTGTGCGTCGACGTGCATCAATCTTGACAATCCGCCGTAGAAAATTCATCGAAAGTTTGGAAACAAGCAACTAGACGTGCAAAGTTTGCAGTGATTTGTGCATTCTACACGCCGGTGCTCTCTCATTGCGAAGCGGCACCGTTGCTCCGAAATTCGGTCACTGCCGGTCGTTGCCGATGAAGGAAAGAAGATACCCACACTTCCAACCCGAAGACTCTCCCTTTGTCGAACAACTGCAGTATCGGTAATTCCAAAGGTTGAAAATAAAAAGATCGGCGATTCTTATGTAAACGCGAGGAGGACAGGGCGATGTGTATGTGCGCGCGCGTGTGTAAGAGACGCACCCAAAGACCATTCGTGCGTGCAGCGACGGCGCAACACCAACGCTCGTGCCCGCGGAGAAGAAAAAAGGTGGAAACAGCGGAGGCAAGATACAAAAGGAGCAGAACCGCGGCCGGCGAGACTTACGGGAAGGAGGAAGTACTGAGCTACCTGCCCAGTATGAAGAGAGAAAAATAATTGCGATGCAAGTGTTTGTTTGTCCAGGAGACGAGGATGTGGCCGTCGCCTTTGTCTCGAACATATGCACCATGTACCGTGAATCCCGTAAGCAAAGTTATAATTTTTTTAATTCAAAATTTCATGGCGTGAAGATTTTTGAAATAGACAAAGTTCAAAGAAATTATTATGATTAAGAATTTATTGCAATGTAAATTTTTACGTTTGATAATATTTTTTCAATCATCTTCTCAAAGTGTATCCTGGAATTTGTATGACAGTTTTCAAGGTAACAAATTATTTAATACTGCAAAACCAATTTTTTTTATCTAAATTTTTAATTATTTAAAAAATTAATGTATAACATTTGCTTTAACGTTACCTAGTTAAGAGGGAGGATATGTATTTAAAAATGTCATTGGCTCTCCTTCTGTTGATTTTAACTAGTTTAAATTGTATGTGTGCATGCGATTAATTAATTTAAGTTATAAAACTCTTTAATTAGCAAAATCTACCTGTAACTAAAACGTATTAGAGAAGTAGTGCTTTCAGTAGTCATTTAAAAGTTATGTTATGATATTTCATACACAATAAAATAAAATTACGTACTTAATAATTATAGTACAGTTAATGCACTATTACTTTGTCATATATATCGTATTGATATCGCAATAAAACTAGAAAAGCGGCTCGTGCATACTTAACGAGCGTGGAATGTGCTAAAACGCTGTAGTTACATTGTACACACGTCCGCGCTTTGAAGCAACCTCTTCTTGGTGGAATTCGAGCTCTTCTTTCAAGCTATCAATTTTACTTTTTTTTTTCATTTGGTCCTTACGCGAACTTTTGTTTAATGTAAGAAAGGTGACCCTGTTGTTATTTCACCTGAAAGTATGATTGACCACACTGACTTTTCTGAAGTAAACACGCGAGAATACATTTTCAAAATAAATGTAGCAGCAAATTAAATTTTTGTTTTCGCGAACAACGAATTCAAAAAGTACATTTAATATGATTCTTCATTAAACTGTAAGGTTTTCTTTTAAAGTGATTGATATCAAAGCCTACATAGCGCAAAAAAGAATGCAACGTAATTATCGATTTTTTTTTCAGCTGGAGAGCAGTCATCGATTGCTTTGTTCCGATACATCTACTATATGGATTCGAAACATCTGTCGAAAGAAAACTCATAATCAATCAACTGCAACTTGCAGTGCCGATTCAACCAACGAAGACCGGAGCCTCAGTCATTTAAACTTAAGTGAAACACGTCTATTTACACCCGCAAGCAGTAGGTAAGCTCTGAAAACAAAAGACCCGCGAGAAGCACCGGGAGTAACAAAGAAAAATCATTCGGCGAGAGAAAGGAAAAAAAAGACCGACCGCTTATTGGAGCGCAGGGCTAATAGCATGATTACGGCGCAGTTACGAAAAGCATCCCCCTTCGTTTGGCTCCACGACCGGCCTGGGGTTGTTGACGATGGGGCCGCTCGCGAATAGAGCGTCACGTATCGCGGGGGGAAAAGCCGGCGACGCGCGAGGGGGGAAAAGCGCGCGCTTAGGTGCGATTCGCTGGAGCGACAGACGGTGAGTAATCGTGACCGAGGGGAGGGGCGGCGAGGAGCGGGGATAAAGGGAGCGCGCGGCGCTCTTCTTAGCGCACTTTTCGGGCACTTCTTCGGCGGTGAAGGTCTTTGCGCGCCGACTTTTTTTTCCTCGCTCTCGTGCAGTGACAGCCGATCGTCTACTTTACCACGTTTGTCTCTTGGTTCCCACGTGTTGCTTGATGCTCTACATCGACGCCTGTTAAGAAGCTAGAACTTATTTCGGAACAAATCGACGGGTCACGAGAAACTTGCAGCTTTGTCCTTGGTACGTATTTCTCTCGTTTGCTGAGTTATCGGTTAGTGTCGCATGGCGTTACGTCGGCTTACGTCATGGAGTGTTGTGGACATTTTTTTCGCGTCCTAATAAAAGCATACAAGCAGATGAGCGAAATATACAGTAAACTCAGTTCAGACTCATTGGTTTGGTGGGTGTTATAAAAAAGCCGGCGTTTTGCTACTTATTTGCGCTGGCGCGCGCGCGCGTCGTTTCCCAGAAAAATCGCCCGGCTTTTGTTCCCTTCTCTGTTTACGTGCGGTCGAACGAAAGCTGCTGCGGCGAAAAAAAAAAATAAAAACTCGCGCTCAGGCGGCATACCTAGTTTCATCCCGCGCGATAGTTTTTTCTCAGTCGAAAAAGCCCCGGCGGCCCTCAAATAATAGGCCCCGTGCACAAGCGCGTATGATTTGTGCTTCGAAGTAGAGACGAAAACGAGAGAAGAGCGAGAGAAGGAAGAGTAGAGCCGGGCCGGCGTTTTGGAGGCTGGCTCGTTCAAGGCCACGTCGCGTGCTCTCGCGCCTCGCGAAACAACGGAACCGAAGCCTTACCCAGCCTTCAGATACTAGCCTCCGCGCGGTTGTAGGATCTCTGCTTCCCTCGGCTTTCTTCTTTTTTTTTTCTTTGTTCCATGCGCGCGGCGTGCGCTCCAGTCGCTCAATCGCCGGTTCAATCGTTCGATTTTCTCTCGTTATAAGCTATCGTAGCGCACAGTGTCTGCGTATATACGGCGACAAGTCTCTCCGCGCACAGCTGCCTCAGTCCGCACTGAAATAAAGTTATCCATTTATCCCCTAATTCAACCTCCTCGTTCCTCTCGCCGCTCGCTCTCTTCGTCTCGCGTGATCTTTTTGTCCCTTTTTGCCGCCTCTCGGCCGCTTCTCTTCCACTTGCTTTCCCACTCTTTTATGAGCGCGCACCCGTGCGCTCGTCTCTTTTTATCGTCGCTCCGTTCCATTTGCTCTTGGCGCGCCGAGCCACCTCCTTCGATCTATTCGTAAAGAGCGAGTCTCGCACACGTGGTCTTCTGTAGGGCGTCCAACTTGTACGATGAATCTCTCAGCTCGCGCTCGCATTATACTCTATAAAATCCACAGGCAGTGTGTTGTGCGTATAAAAATTTTGAAAATGAAAAGCAACAAAGGAAAGTGTATTTGCGGCTCATATCAGTTTTTTTTCTTTCAGCCGCTACTGTAGCGTGAGGTGCGTGCCTCTTGTTCTGCGAGTTCACGAGCGAGTGAAGAAGGCCGAGTGCGTGTTTGCGGTCTCTTTACATGTTGCTTCATTGGAGAGAGCGAGAAGAATCACGTTCAAAGAGAGAGATAAACAGCATCGGCAACTGACAACGGTCCCCCTTGGGCGATCAGTAGGCACGAGGACGGAGAAGATATAACAAGTGGTTTTACACTAGATCATCGGTCGATGGACACAAAGAAGAGGATAGCGCCGCTTTTTTGTTGCACGAAAGATAGGTCGAGATCGGTGGCAATGTTTCGTAAAGGTATCTTCCTCAATATTGCACTTGTCCCGGCCTATCGGAATGCATGAATTTCGTCGAGGAAGAATCACAAAAGAAATCGGCTCTTTGAATAAAGGTTGACGACGCTGAAGAATTGCGGGGATTCAGACAGGCAAGGACGAAGGCACTATTTGTGTATTAGACATCAAATTGCACTCGTCCCGGCCTGCCAGAGTTACCCGGTATAAATCAACGCTTCGATAGATAACCGAAATATGCGATATTTATGCGTACGCTAGCAGATATCTTGATTACGGGGAAGCCACTGTATGCGCCACCAGTGGTAGTGCGACCACGTGCTGCGCGCGAGCGCGCCAAACTATAACCGCGGCTATGCTTCCTGACTGTATATGACGGTCATTATATTATAGCTTTAATATATTAATTTTAAATTCTTTTGATAATCATCATTTAGATCGCTTAGATTTCGGTTCAATTTGCTTTGAATATCATCACTTCATTGCGCTGGAAGTTTTTGTGATAAATAGTTTTGCCCTCTATAGAGATACTTTGATAATAATCACAAATATTAAATTCTCAACTCTAATTTTATTTTGATAAAACTATATTTGATCTCTAAACATTTTGTGATTTAATTATTTTAAATAATTAGATAAACAATGATTTTAAATTCAATGTATAAATTAAATTAATTAAATAATATAATTTATACAATTATTTTTGAATTTTTCATACAAAAGTACAGTTTAATATATTAATTAAATAGACACAATATTGAATATTTACAACATGAATAATTATATGTGGTTGGGAGAATATTTTTTAGATGTAAAGAATGTAACTTTTACCATTGTAATCTTGTCTTCATTGCATTGCTCAGCTTAAAAACATCTAAATGTGAGATCAAACTGAAAGCGGTTTAAAATAGTAACATCTGTGATCCACACAAAAGTATATGTTAATCGAACCTCGTAAAAAAGAAATTAATATTCAATTAGCTTAAGGAAGATCTAACCGCTAGAAGACAAGGGAGCTGGGGAAGTTACAGGCACGAACCGGTAACATTCGCATCCCTTTTCAAAACTCGCCCTGAGCGCTTCACTTTCTCTCGCAGCTCTTTGTCATGTAGATGCCTGACGATGTCTCTGACCGTCACAGCAAGGCGAATAAGGCGTGCGCGCGCGAACGAGCGAGATTTCCGGCGTCGTGGGAACGTCGGGCGAACTCGCTCTCGCTATGCTTCTTTTGTGCGTCGGATTGCTCTCGTTTATTTTTCTGCCCAGCTCCTTTTTTCCACCGTTCTCCCGTTCGCTCTCCTTCGATGCCATTTTACCCCACGGTGTACCGGGATAATTCTTGAAAAGGCTCTTGAAAGAAGGGCCAATGTTTTGCGTTTTTTGAAAACTCATTTTTTTTTTGTAAGGAACAATGATTTTTGTACTTTCCTGCCTAGGTCGATTATTAAGAGGGCTCAATATGTCATAATTTGAAGACAGGAAGTTTCTGTTAAAAGCTATTGTTCTACTACAATTTCATAGTTTTACTTATTTAATGATGAATTTAAAATTGCTATTGCTTATAAAAACACAAATGTTGATTGCAAACGACGAAAAGAATAATTGTCATATTCACTGCAATAATAATTAAAAAATTGTATTGAAATTCGATTTTTCAAATCTCTTAAAGTAAGCACATGTCATGAAATGTATGGTAAATGTAACGAATTCGAGTTAATTTGCAAATACTTCTCATTTTAGACTGTCTGAACACCATGAACAAATGGTGGTACCGTACACTTAATTTTCACCGTGTACTAGTCGCACAATAACAACGAAGCAAATAAAAAACAGGTGTTAAAGTCCGTCCTGACGTCGTCTTATAAAGGCGCGGATTTTACTCGTATTTTATTCAGTTGTAATTGCGCATCCTTACGCAATTCCACTTTTTGTTCTCTCTTTATCCGACCGTCCAGCTTGGACGGTACTCTTAAAATCACGATGGAGAAAAAAAGTGGAATTGCAGCAGTCTACAAACATCTAGTCGCAACAAAGAAATAACGCAGAGGGCTGGGGTGAGAAGAGAAGCCGCGCGGCACATAGGTGTCCTCGGAGCTTGCGCGCAAAAGTCCCACGTTTTTTCCCTCGCGCGCGTCCGCGACGCCTCGGTCGCGCGCGCAACAAAGGGAACGCCGGCCTCCCTTCGTGCACGCGCGCCTAGGGGTTACGTATCGCAGGGGCGGCCGTGCGCGCTCCTTTTTTTCCAGCGGCCCGGCAAACGGTCGCTCGAAAAACGGTTGGGTCGCCACGTGGAGAAGAGAGAGACGGGACGAGGGACGGGGCGGACCGGCCGATGCGCGGCCCTTCCTCCGGGGGGTGCACGAAATCTCTTTATTCGTGAGCGCGCGCGAGATTCGATTTTGGCTATAATAGCGATGGGGTCGCGCCGCGCGCCCCTTTCCACTGGTCGCTGCAGGTCTCCTGTTATCCTTTGTCCTGCGCCGAGGTCCCCGTGCTAACTAGGTCACTCGCTCGGCGATGTATAAGTAGGTTTTCGGATCACGTACAGCTGCGCGTGTGCGTGTTTGTGTGCGTTTTAATTAACGATCGGGATGATTCAACGGGACGCTGCCGAATTGGCGCGGGGTGTTGCTTCTACGGCCCCCCACACTTGGCGGAACTGTTGAGCTTTGGCTTAACGCAAGCTCGATCCCTCAGGCTTCAGATACTAATGACAAATTAAGTTTCGGGTTTTTATTTGGAGCAATTTGAACGAAGTAATATTAGATAAATATTAGTGGGTTGATTGATATAACGAAAATAAGAGTTAATACTTATACCGTAAACTTTCTGATAATGTTTCTAGTGTTTAATATTTTGATAAAAAATATCTATTAGTGTAATTTTAATTATTTAACTTCGTGAAATTCATATTTCGTACAATTCCATTATTACTTTTTTACTTTCATAAGGGCTTTAGCTTGTTAAATTAAATATAGATAAAAAAGTACAGCAGGATAGTAATGTAAATTTTTTAAATAGAATTTCCTTTACAATGCGATAAATTAAATCTATAAACTTGTTTTGTGAAAAATGTAATACCTTACGAGTATTAAGAACTTAAATATCACTCTTTGACTCAATCAATCACGAGCATTCAGTGCGACAATAATTCACAATTCAAAAGTTCTTTCTCGTCACCATTAAAATGAAATTTCCAAAAATCAAGTAGATCATATTTATAAAATCCGTGCAAGCGAGATAAATATTTAGAGGCAAGCGAATCTTAACAAGTTATATCTTCGCTCCTAACGAAGAAAAGTACATTTAAAAAAAAAAGCCTATTTTAATTTGCTATTTTTAAAGCACTAGAGTAAAATAAATTCTTTAAAAACTTGATAAACTTAGGGTAATATACGAATGATATTTCAAGTCTACCAAGTTCTGAAAGAGTTTATTTTTTTCTAATGCTTTAAAAATGGTAAATTAAAATAGGTCTTTTTTGAAATGTGCTTTCTTCTTTAGAAGGGACGATATCGCCTGCGCCTCTCACCCCCTAGAGGCTCCGTCCAAGGCCAGTGCGCAATTCACCCACTTTCGTAGAGCTCACGTGCGTCACGAAATTACCCCGCGTGACTCATCCCGGGGTAGTCGCGAAAAGCACCGAAGGAGCCCCGCGTGAAAAGCCGCGCAACGACCCGGGGGTACTGGTGCACACTTCGATCCCCGTCGACGCGTATACACGCTTACACGGCACCCGCTTCCTTTGTCCCCCCTTCTCTTCGGCGCGTACTCCTCGCGAGCATCGAGTCAACCGTGCGTACACGCGCTCGTATACACCCCTCCGTCCCTCCGCCGCGAGAAACTTGATCAAAGAATCCGGAGGAAAAGAAAGGAAGCGAAAAAAGAAAGGAGGAGAGAGCGAGCGAGTTACCTCCCCTGTGTGCCTACGGAGAGAAAAAAAAAAGTAAAATAAAAGTAAGAGCGAGCGAGCGAGGTAAATCCTGTTTTCCATTCATCCGAGCGCTCCGCGGCCCCGAGTCCCACGGTTCGGCGCGCAGCTGGGGCCGCGGACGAGGCCCCGGTCGCCTCTTTATTTTTCCTCCTTTCGATTTCTTCCTTCCGCGCTCGCTCCTTCCCCGAGGGGTGCGCGCCGTCAATATTTCCGCAAGGACCGGCGATCGATATTATGCAACTGCGAGCGGGCCGCGAGCAGGGCACGTGGACCCGGGAGATTCTTTGTTTTCGACAATCTATTACGTACAGTGTTTTATAGATATTTTCTGGGCTTTCCCCAGGCATCGCTGCTCACGCGCTATCGATTCGCCCGGGCCTCGGCTTTCGAGTGGGCGTGACGGTGCTGTTGTCCAGGGAAATTTTTATTGACAATAATAACGACGTGTGTACGGAAGTGTAATATATTTGTTTCTGTTTACAAGATATTTCATTTGTTGCAAATTTTAAATTTTATATTTAAGTAAAAGTGTATTAATGAAAATGGCTTTGCGCTTCGATCGAATCATTAAATGAACGGCCCGTCGAACGGATGAAAGGATTTATATAAACAAGCAATTATTGTTCGACCGTCAAAATTTTTCGGAAATTCAAATTTCATGACAAGGAACAAAGACAATGAAAATAACATCGCATTTTTCGAGTTCCCGTCCCGGGTGGACTTACGCGTCCACGCGGGAGCCTGTATGGGTATATAGAATTTCAAAGGAGAGACGAGGCAAACACGATCGCGAAGCGACGTGGAGGAAACTGAATTGAAATCTGTCCCTTTCTCTCTCTCTCTCTCTCTCTCCTTCGCCCTCGGCCTCGTCGAGCGTCTTTGAATTCGCCTCACAATGAGCCGCCGCAGCCGGGGCTACCATAAGCGCGCCTCTTGTAGGTAGCCCGCCGCGTTGGATTCGCACGCACGCGGCCGTAATGCAATTTCGCGAGTTGCGCGAGTGGCGCGCATCACGAGGGGCACCGTGTTTTATAGGGAGAAGAAAAAGTCGCCTTTCGCTTATTTGATTTGGAATATGAAATGTGCGGCTTTTTTCGTTTTTTGTTTTCGGAGAAATTCTCTGATATTAAAGTGTAAATAATTATTGAGCGTTTTTAGGGGACAATTAATATTCTGTTATTACCGATTATATATTACCGATTTGTATGACGGATTAATTCCACTGTATACAAGCCAATTTTATTCTCGAACCCGACTGGAGTATTGGAAAAGGGATTATAAATAATTTCATTTCGTGCAGATCAAAAGCAGTTACTTTTATTAAATACTCATTAAAAATATCCTTTGCTATTGTCTTGACAAAAAAGCTGTTGTTCATTATAACTTTTTTAATAAAGTGTTTGTTAAAATTTCATTACTGAGAAATTTTATTCTTTGAGAGAGGTACATTAGATACTCCAGAAACACCTGATATCTTTGGTCGCGACTCGGGTAACAATTTCTTTTAACAGTACATTTATTTTAATTTTTCTTTTAATATAGGTATGAAATTTTATATAAAAATAATTCTATAATGTAAAATAAAATAAAATAAAATGATGAAAAGAACAGAGAACGTGTCGTCTAAAGCTGTCTTATATTTGTTCTACTTGTTTTGAGTTACAAAAAATAAATGCGATTTAAAAATAAATGTGTTTAATCGATGAAATATTTTAATTATTAACAATGCAAATTTCGCACACGAAATTACAGGGCACGCATGCATATCCTTCCTAGTTGTCCCAGCGTGCAACCCAAGGGCGTGTATAAATGTTGAATAAAAAAAGATTCGCGCAAAAGGTATAGCAAGCAAAAAAAAGGTCCGAAGGAGGCCCGCTGATCATTCATATGCTAAGCGACAATGAGATTCGCCGAAAGCGAGTCGCGCGATTTGCTATCTGGCGTATATTACGCGAAAGCAGCTGCCGCGGCCCCCTTTCCTTTTGCGCATTGAAATCGAAAACTAGACAACCTCGCGAAGGCGGGTTCGTCCTCTCCTCGGGTTAAACGGGCCGCGCGCGCTCGCGGCTTCTACCTATACCGGTCCCTCGCTTCTCCGTTCGCGCGCTCGTCTCCCCTCGCGGCTGTTACTACTCGTCCCTCCCGGTGCCCCTCGTCCTGGGATTTTTTTTCTAATTCGGAGGCCCGGGAAAGAAAGGGAGTATGCGAACGGATGGATCGAGCGATTTCGATGCAGTTTTTACAGTTGCGAGGACGGGGGGCGCTTTTTAATTTCTCCGACCATAGCGCGATGAATGGACGGCAGGTGAAGAGAGAGAGCGAAAGGAAGGCCTACTTTTTTCGCGCCGAGAGGAGGTGAATAATTATACTAGGTCGGATGTCTTCAAATGAGATGAATTATTAGATAATACTGCGCTTCGTTTATATTCTGGCATTTGTCAAGGATGTAATCGATAATTGCTGCGTTCGCTAGTTTAACGAACAATTGGCGAGCGATATACCCGTCATAGTAATATTGAAAAACATTATTTCGAAATATTTCAATGACAAAGATATAAAATGATTTAATTAATTCATTAATTAATGAATTAATAATGATCAGCGAACAGAAATTTGTTTTGCTGGCCTACGTTTGTAATGCAATGCAAATGTTATTACTCTGGTTTCATTATGTAATTTAAATAACGAATAAAATAAGTAAAATAATGAATTTAATTAATTACATTGGGTTCAATAAAATTCAGCCGAAGAAAAACGTTGTGCATTTCGTTTCTAATTATTTGCAAGTCTCGATCAACAATATTACTTGTGTTTTAAATGTGCTATATAATTTAGTTAAAAAAACGACTTACTTTTGAATTGAAGTACCTACAACGTGGAATAAAGGCCTGAATATAAATTTAATTAAAAGAGCATGAGTAACTTTAATTAAAAAACTATTTTAATATTTCTTTATAAAGATTTCAACTTTACTGATTTTTTCATACTTTCGAAAGTACGATCGTAATTAATTCCGAAATTTAAAAGCTTTTAAAAAATTAACATAAAGAGCTTATACTTCATAGAAAGTATGTACATTCATTATTCCTTACAAGGATTATTTAAGATTTAAAGAATTTACTTATATTTAAAATAATAATCATGGAACATTTATGTATTGTAAGTTTACATTTATTAAGGATTTACATGATTAATGAAAAGATTAAATTTTAGTGGAATAATTAAAATTTTTTAAAAATTTATTAAATTCGTTTTATAATACTTATAGGACATTGTAAATCTTAATATTTTATAAAATAATTAAAAATTGTAGCTGTGATTATTTAAGAAACAATATACATATTTTAGAAGAGTGGAAAAATTGATCATCCCTGCGCCATGACGACCCGATATACTTTGGAGTTCGGAGCATATTTACCCATGTTATTCATTTTGCGCAGGCGTCGGTGCACGCGAGTAAGGCTGCCGCAAACCTAACCTCTGCGCTGGCACTACAGTATTTAGCTGCATACTGTATTTTCTTATTGTTTTAAGGACTAAATAACATTAAAAAATGAATTCGTTACGAACGAGAATTATTGAGAGGTAAGATTTTTTTTGTGTTTCTTTCAAATTATGCATACTTGTCATTTTTTAATTATTAAAAAAAAGCAGAAAACTGAAAATTTACAACTATTTTATGTAATAATGTTTATTACAAATGAAAGACTTAAAGTATGTAATATATTAATTTAGGCGGATTATCAGACTTGCCACAATGCAACTTCAAACACTGTCAATGACTGCTTCTACCAATTCTTCTGAAATTCAAATTCCAAAGAGAAAAGAACGGGGACCAACGGATATATTACAAGTATTAATTTTAAAAAAAAAAAAATATCTGTCAATAATCTTGTGTTTGTCTAATGTCATCTTCATTGAACAGGCTTTAGAGACTACCATAAGTCGAGACCCTACAGCTGCCGAATACAAATTCATTGATGATCCTTTTCTTATACCTACATCACTTAGTAAAAAAAGAATGTATTCACTTGCTCGTGAATCCGGTAAGCGAGCTGCAGCATGGATTCTTCAAGAACATGCTGATCTTTTAAAAAGTAATCTTTCAGAACCATTGATTGAGGTAATTTACACATATTATTTATTAAATGAAATTGAAATTGAATTAGTAGCTAGATGATTGTTTAAAGAAAAAGATATTTTATTTTTAGGCATTTTTACCTCCTGAAAAATATGAAAATAAAAGTCAAGTTTCAGAAGAAATTTTAAAAAATTTAATAAAGCAAGGTCGAGTTGGAGATGTTCTTCATGTATATCATTTATTAGAGGAAGATGTTACAAAAGAAACAAAACAGGCTATTTTAGAACTACTGTGTTTTTATAATAGCAATACAGAGCAAATTTCAGAAATGTTTCCAGAAGAAAGATCATATCAACCCCCTTCTGAAGTGAATAGGAATACTTGGGTGTAAGTTTTCATTATTTTTAGAGAATAAATAATAATAATAATAACCTTGCTTAAATTTAATATTTAATTAATATATTAATTAAATAATTATTTAATATTACTTTAAGTAACAATCCTGAAGTTGAAAAATTATTTGGAGAGCTTCAAAATGATAAGGCAACAGCTGCAAGAGCTTATAGTGCTCTAATTTCTGGTTTAGCAAAATATTTAAAGGTAAGCATATTAAAAAAATAAAAAGTAATTTTATAAGTTAATGTATATTATATTTTACAGTCTGATAAGGCAATGGAGTTATATAATCAATGTATTGAAAAGAAGATTGCTCTTTCTGTCACAACATATAATCATTTAATTCAATTGGTTCCTTTGTTAAAAGATAATACTGAAGAACGAAAGGTTTTAATTCAAAGTTTTCTTCAAAGTATGGCAAAAAATAAAGTAAAACCTAATATTTTAACATTAAATGCTGCTTTGAAAAGTACAACGACTTTTTCCACGCAAGTAACAGCAAAGGAATTTGCTCTTTCCTTACTGGCAGAATTTAGAACTATTGGCATTCCACCAAGCCTTGCATCATATTATTATATTTTGTTAATATTTTATCGACAGAGTAAGTTGTACATAACAAATAATCCGTCGCATTTTATATAATTCATTATTAACTAAATTAATGATTTTATCTTAGCTGGTGGGTCAAGTCAAATTTTAATAGAAATTGTAGATGAATTAGAAAAAAACAAGGAACTTACTATGAGAGACTCAATGGATACATTTTTCTTTGTTCATGCTATGGAAGTTGCTTTAACGTTCATAAATGATCTGGAACTTGGCGATCGAATACATAAAATTCTTTTATATAAAGATAATTATAAATTCATTGGAGGGCGACTAAAAGTAAGTATTTTTTATTAATAATGTTTTATTATTATACATATTTATTTATAATTATATCATTTATACTCAATTCTTTTTTAATGTAGGAAAGTGTTTATTATCGTAACTATTTACAATTGATACTGGCTAATGACTTAATAGATGAGTTTATGACAATATATGATACATTAGTCCCTCACATATACATCCCAGAACCTGCTTTAATGAGAGATATCCTCTTAACGCTTGAAGCTAATGATAAGGAAAAAGCTACTGAACTTTTACTAAAATTTTCATCTCATGTAGCAATGTTCGATATGTTAGATAGACATCAAATAATAAGACTGTTATTTAAATTAATGTCTGAACATTGCAAACCAGCACCTGAATCACCCTTAAATCAAGAATTTGCGAAAATGGCATTGAAAGTTTGGACTCATTATCAAGTAAGTTACAGGATAAATAATGTTCAAATTACGAAATAAAAGTAATTTAAATAATTAGTGATTAATTATTAATTAATTGTATAATAACTGTAGGAAATTTCTGAAAAAAGAATAAATCGTACAATATGGCCAGCCAACTTATTTGGAATGATAGCTGTATTACTCCTTCGGGGAAATGAATTTGAAAAAATGCTTGAAGTATTCGATTTCTTATTAAAATTGGAAGAATCAGTTATTGGATATGTGAATCCACCAATTATAAAGGAAATTTTTAATGGATGTGTGAGCAGAGGTCATGTGGTGGGAGCCCTGGTAAGCTGACTTTATTTCTTTTGCATATCATAAAAAAAATTTAAATTACTTTATTTTTTATCCATTTAAAATTTAAGATGGCTTTGGAGTATGCTTGTGAGTTTGAATTCAGGGAAATACCGAATATGGTGAGAACCATACAAAAAAGTTTACCTCTCAGTGAAACCCAAAATAAACGTCTAATTGAATTAGTCGGCGATATTAAAATAAAAAAGTAGATATGAAAGTAAATATCTATCAGATATGGGAAAATTAAAAAATTATTTTTTAGAGGTACTACAACGTTACCTTGAGATCGGTGTAGCGATGTCCGAAATAAGAGCTACATTTACCTTTATCTTTATGATTGCAATCAAGTGACCGTGTTTTTTTTCCACGAGATGACCTACGATAATGTATGTATTTTCTAACCATCTACGAGTAAATTGTTATCGTAATTTTTCACATCGTTGAATTTTGTATATAATTATATGATAAAATTAGTTGTTTATATGTATCAGCGCAGTTGTAAATGAAAAAGAAGGAGGAACAAGTTTACTCCAATAAAGCGTAGTTTATTTAAACTCTCGTCGCCGAATTTCCTACGTGCTCGACCCTATCAAGAACCTGCTGCCCGTTAAATGAAAAGAGTAGCGCAATCACGAAAGAAATTGAAATTAAATGCCTGATTGGCATGTATCAATGTCCTTGTCCCTTGAGCTGGGCGCTGCGAGTTATTAAGTAAATTAAGTAATACATCGGTGGGAGGCAGAGGCAGCCCATTGCACCTTAAATGCCCATTTCCTGCATTGGCTTGGTGTCGCGTCACACACGACGCACGGGGACTTCTCTCCCGTGTCCCGCTTTAAAACTCGCCATTTGAATGATAGTCTAGTGGCGCGTAGATCGAAACCGACTGGACGTGCGCGCGGCCGACAATTTCTTTTCGGGAGTGACGAAGGGACGAGAACCACCAGGAAAAACCATGGACGACCAGGATAGGGTGGGTACCAATCGACGATTTTTCTTTCATCCCTCGGGATCATTTAACGTGCTGCGTGAAAATCTGGTGCTCGCGATTATTGTCAGTAGAATAAATTGCGTTGAGTGATCCGTTGAGATTCATGTTTAGTTGTTTAATTTATTGTGGACCTCGTTTATTGGTAAGAATTCTGGAAACTTTCGCTTCTTTGTTATTTTCACTTATATCAATGCTGATTTCAATTTTGAAGTCAATTTTATTATTAATTTTATCCGACGTTTTAAAAACATTATATTGATTTTTTAAATTCTAATTTATATGTAAAATTTAATTAAACTAAAATTAACAAACATACCATGTGCATTGTAATTAATAATCGGATTTGATTGATTGACATTTTTTTCATACAGAAAAAAGAAAAGTTATAAAATAAAATTAATTTAATGAACAATAATAAGTAATTGAGTAATATTCTTGAATAAATAAGTCGGTTAATTAGTCATTCTATTCTACGTGATGCATGATTGAGTCAATTTCCAGTAATACTTTTCGTCTTGAATGACATCTACAATTTTCAGCAATTAAATTATGTTATTGAGGTCATAAATTTGTAAGTAGCCTTGTGATTAACAAATTTTGAAAGTTCAATCTAAGATTTAAAAAAAAAAGATACAAATTTAAATAATATTGGTTTCTATGACTGTTTTGATTTTAGAATTAATACCAAGTAATTCAGAATGAACGTGCATTATTTAATCACAATTTTTTTATTTCTCGTGTTTCCTGGTTCACAGGGGAGCCGCACTATAAATGCTCCACTTTTGCTTACTTAACTAACTAATCAATTTTAATTTTGTATGATATTGTCAATTATTACGTAAAAGACTTTTAAATCTAAATTAAAATTACAAAAGGGACTTGTAGGACATTTTTTATATTGTATTGTATACCTTATATCTTCAGTAGAAGTAGCGCATTGTGGTCAGACGACGATCATTTGCAAATCGTTTTTAAATTTTGTAAAAAGCGATAAATTGAAGTGAATTAACAATATATTAGGAATATCTTAACAGCATATTGAACAATACGATTACAAAATTAAGGAAAATCAAATTTTAGAGAATAACAAAGCTGATCTTCTTGATTTGCGTCAATATTGTGTACATTTAATTCTACATTCGATATTAACCATTCTAGTGTATTTTTTAAAACTTTGTTGCGCGGTGACACATGGGTCTCACCTTTTCGTTTTTTATCTCTAAATCTTCATTTTTTGGCTACTTTTGTTCAGAAACTTTTATTAAATCTCACTAATGTAAGATGTAAATCCAATAAACATTTTTGTCTATTGTATTTTGTTAAGCTCAAAAAAATCTGTTTTATAAAATAAAATAAATCTTCGTACTCCGCGAAAGATGCGGAACAATATTGTCGCAATACCGAGTAAGAATTTGGTGTTTATATATGCACGTACAAAAAACCGACTGCCTGTGGCTCTACAACAAGCCCGTAAGTCCCAGGGCGCCACAGGTAGTCGCTTTTGATCTCCGCCTAATGGGACAGCAGAAAAACCGAGCGACTGCGAACAGAGCGTGCGCCTGGGCCTGGAGGAGATCCGCGAGCTGATGCGCCGCGAGGATCCGGAGGTGGAGGTGTTGGGCCTGGACGAGGCGCCGGGCTCGGGCCGCGGCGACAACTACACGTCGATGCTGTACCGGCTGAACGTGCGGGGCCGCAGGCGCCTGGCCGGCGGCGCCGGCTGGGAGCCCTGGGAGCGCTCCATCATCTACAAGGTGCTGCCGGAGTCCAAGGAGCGCCGCGACGCCTTCAAGAGCGAGCTCCTCTTCCGCAACGAGGTGGTGTTCTACACGCGGCTGTGGCCGGCGCTGCTCGAGCTGCAGCGCGACGGACGCACGGTCTTCGACGGCGTGGCCAAGCTCTACGTCGCCCGGCACGATCTCATCGCCATGGAGGACCTCCAGGTGCGCGGCTACAAGATGGCCGATAGGAGGAAGGGCCTGCAGGTTGACAAGCTCAAGCGCGTGCTCAAGGCGCTTGCTGGCTTCCACGCGCTCAGTCTCACCCTCAAGGATCTGAGGTACCTATATATACGGCGCAGCTTGCGGGGATTCCAATCACTGGAATCCCCGCAATGTGAACTTTACGAATTAAAAATGAATGGAAACATTTGTACTTGAATTTTCAAATTAAGATCTCGTTAAACAAAATTAATTCGTAAAAAGAAAAAAATTTGTTGAGACTTTCTTTTTTCTCGGTTATCTTTATAACGTATTTAACTATTACTCCAAACGCAACTGAATAATCAAGATTACATAGTTCATACAAATTTATTATATAGATTTTTTTTACTAATGATTTGAGATAAATGAATTAAAGCGCATTTAAAGTTACACCAGTAGGGGTCAAACGCTTAATAAAAAGAAAAACGAAAATTTGCTCAAACGCACAAATTTAGGAAGTCACCTAAAAAGGGTCAAATAAAAACGAATAAAATGTATCGATCTGAAGACCAGAGGTGTTCGCGAGGCTGTCGGATCCTGAGGCGGCGAAGCGCGGGGAGGCGATGCAGGAGACCCTGTTCCGCATGGAGAACGTCGAGTGGTACCGGCAGTACTATCGCACGGCGACGTGCAACGCGATCAAGATGGTCTCGGAGGGCCTGCCGAGCGAGCTCGAGTCCCAGCGCGAGGAAATCATGACCAAGTTTCGGGCATTCCTCAGCGAGGACTGCTTCTTCCGCACCATGTGCGAGCTCACCGCTGCCCAGGGACCCCTCACCGTATTCTGCCACGGCGACTGTTGGACCAACAATTTCCTCTTCAAAGACGGGGACGCTGACAATCCCGAAGTATCGATTTTTTTCAACCTTCTAATTTTGGTTAAATATTTATTTTGCATACTGCAAGTTAATTTGTTATGTTTGAATTTTAAGGCCGTCTGTTTGGTTGACTTCCAACTTATTCGCATTGGCTCGCTAGCCCTGGATTTGGCGAGTCTGCTCTATTGCTGTACAACTGCAGAAGTGCGGAAATTGTTTATGAATCAATTGTTACAACACTATCATCGCCACCTCATGTCGGCTCTGTACACACTGAATCCGGCTGCTGAATCCACGAGGGATCCTGCCGTTATGTGGAAATTGTACGAGTATTTTAATAATTTCTCTTTTTGTTGCGCAAGTCCGAATATATAAAATTGAGAAATTCACATTATAAAGGAAAAAATGAACAAGATTCAACAAATTCAATTGATTAAAAAAGTCAAAGCATGTATTGCATAAATGAAACAAAATTAAAGAAAGAACTTGTTTTTTTTTGTCTTAGACTAAGTGATGAGATGCGCCGCTGTCAACGGTTCGGCCTGGGTGTAGCGCTGGATATGTTACCGATTAGCACGTGCACGAGCGACCAGGCACCGGACCTTTACGAGGGTAAGGAGACAAACCCAGCAGAGCGCACCGCTTTGGCGCCGCCGCCCGCGGGCGTGGAATGCGCTCGCCTGATGACTGACCTCGTCGTCGAGCTCGTCCAGCTTCGAGCTATCTAACTTCACGGAACGCAAACGCAAACGCCCACAGTGATCCCATCATCAACCCCCCCTCGAAACTCGAAGCTCGTATGTTTTGTTCGCGCCACAGATGAACCAGGCTTTGTTCGGGCAAACAGTGACTGTATAGACTGATTATCGTGGAATCAAACGTCATACCTTTACCTACTCCCCCTCCGTTCTCTACTGTGTCTTTTAGATGTCGTATGTAAAAATGATTAAATATTCAGAACGATAAATTTAGAGTTAATGAAAATCGAATAATGGATTGCGATACACCATATCTTATACTGTGAAAATCTGAATTATCGAACGAAGAGTATTCCTTATTTATAAATTGCTGTACTACAACTTTCGGACCAAAGGGAATTTTATTACCGTTTAATAAAATTAACAATTATATAAACTAAAGTAAAAATAATATAATACTACATATGCATTAGCATGAATAATAGCTAAGAGAGTTTAAGTATTATTGTACAGAAATAATCGTTATTAAAAATAGAAATATTTTTTATAACAAAAAAATTAGCTTACGATTTCAATATATTACCACACTGTACTGCATTATAAATAGATGAAGTTAATACAGCATTCTACCTGGTAAAGGGAATCTGTTTCCGTTGCCAAATAATAAATTGTAACATTTGTGTACTTTTGTCAATAGTATATTATATATATAGGATCGTTAGGTCGATTACAGTTTAATTTATTGTACTGCAAAATACAAAACCCACGAACATAAAAAGATTTGTCAAAGTCCTAAATAAAATATTACTCGCCGGTGTTTTCGGCCACTGTTCAAACGAAATCATTCGATTCGATGAATAACGGCCCATGGTCCTTAAATAACATTCAATTCACATTTTTTTGTTCCTTACGCAATAAGATGACCCTTTTTCTAATAATTACTCTCAGAATAATACGTTGTATCAAAGATGAGTGAAGAAACCGAGTCTTTCTTAAATACACTGATAAAACAAATATTTTTTTCCACTTACAAATCAGGCTTTCATCTTCAATCATCCCCCATTGCCATTCACTTCCTCTATAAGAATCAGTTCGGTCCTCTCTCATCATCGCACTTTGTTTAGTTAAATATTCACTTTCTGTGGGTCAGTTATCCGCGTGAAAGTAAAGTTAAAATTTAATTGCACGCTCTGGCTCTGAATTAATCGCGACGGTGATGAGTGTTTCAAAAGATTTATGTCGATCTTTGCAAAAAAGCACAAACTGGAAAAATCCTTTTAAGAGAAAAAATAATCTATTTTTTAAATTAAAACAATCCATATTCAATATTACAAATTTGAGAAAATTCCGACAAGCCTAATCTGTGAAATATCTACAATAAACGGAATGACAAAGAACGCTGTCATTATTGGCCCATAGCGTAATTTTTGAAATCAATGATCATTCCCAGCATCATCCTTTCTCAAAAAAACTTTGTCATTTAGTTACAATCTACCAGCATCACATCACTCGGATGCAGTGAAAGAAATGAGTTTTCATACGGTAAGCCCTTTAACCCTCTGACCCTGTGAAAAATCATCAGCAGTAGGCAGTAGGTCATACCTTAGTATCATCACTCACTTTCTCTCTCGCATTTTCTCTTATGATTCCTTCTCCCCGACAAAGTGTTCCACGAAACGACTTGAGCGTCCACGTACGCGGTTTATGCCGTTTGCTGCGGAGGCGTTTGCGGCTGAGCTTGCGGACTCGGAGGCTGCCCTTGCTGCGGTGGCGTCGGTTGCACCTGCTGCTGTGGTGCGCCAGGTGGTTGTACGCCTGTTGGCGGTGCTGGCACCTGTTGTGGATTACCACCTGGTGGCCAAGGAGGCTGATGTTGATTTTGTTGTTGTTGCTGCTGTTGTTGCTGCTGCTGTTGCTGCTGTTGTTGCTGCTGCTGCGCTTGCTGTTGCTGCTCTTGAGCGAGTCTTTGGTGCGCTTGCTGCCGCGCCCGGAACTCTGCAGCTTTCAGTTGATCTAGGTGGAACTGCTGCCGTTCCGTGATCAGCTGCTGTCTCTGATATTCGAGACCTTCTCGCTCTCGCTCCATCGTCGTTTCCAATTCTTCGAAATGACGAAGTTTGATTTCTAGTTTCTTCATTTGCGTTTCGACCAGCAAAGCTACAAGAGATTTAATCTTTCTTTCCTCCACAGCCGCTAAATGTTTCGCTTTTACAGCTGCAGCAGCCAACGCTGCTGCTGCTGCCGACTGCAGTTGTGCATCCCTTACAACCTGCGATTAAAAAAATATTGGTTACATTTTACCTCATATTCTAAGTTACCAAATTCATCATTTTAATAACATACCTTATCCTTCTTTTCCTTGGCTTCATTATTTTCCTCGCCATCAACCTTCTTTTCTTCACTTTCCTCGCCTTCTTTTGCTTCTACCTCCATCTTTTCTGGCTCAGGTTGATCTGTTTTCGACGGTTGTGGCGTCGACTGTTGTTCTGTACTTTCGGCATCCATAGATTCTTCATCTTTCTTCACCGTGGTGGTAGTTGGTGCAGCAGCATCGGCACTTGGCGTCTCTCCCTCTTCCTTGCTTTCTTTGGGCTTTTCAGAGGATGCTTCATCTTTTTTCGCATCAGGTGGCGTCGAAGCTGACGCTTGCGGTGATGTTGCAGACGTAGAAGCAGGTTGACTCGAAGTGCTTTGAGCACTGGTGCTTTCTTCTGGTGGTTCAGGAGGTCCTGTGCCTGCAATACCTGACTGTGCCAATCCTGCGGTTGGATCGAATTTACCTTGCAAGGGGAATTCATTAATTAGATCAATTTTGTAAATTAATAGTTATATAAAAAAAATGAACATTGCTGTTGAATTATTACTTACCATCAGAGTTTGCACTAGCCTGTACGTTCTTTAAATGTTGATCTAAAAGAGTTGCTGGTACTTGATCCTTGATTGCTGCAAACTCCTCCATAGCAGCCTTCGCTGCACTTGCCGCCACTCTTGGATCAACTACCGAGGCAAGAAATGCGACGGTACTCATAACAGGGTTCCCGGCTTTAGAGAATGGAATTGGTTGATATGCTAATGGACCCAGGCCCTCAGGTTCCTCCAAGTATGGATCTTCAATAGGTAGCCTTAAGAAGTGCAAAATGCACTCATCTTGTGTTCTTGAGCCTACATGTTCACATACCTAAAAATAAAAGGAAGTAAGAATCTTTTCTTATTTAATAAGATAAAAATAGTCGATTGATAAATACCTTATTCCAGTCATCTTTGTGCAGTTCTAATGCCTCGAGCAACAGCAACGTTTCCTGCTCCGTCCAGTCTCGCGTTGCCCCAGCAGCTTGTTTGTTCTTGAGTACTGTAGGTTTCTTCGCATACTGATCAATTTTGAGACCGAAGTTAGCCATGGGCCCAGCCATTGGCAATTTGTCGTCTACAATGATGGGTTTCTTCTCGAGGTCAAGGAGATTTTTGGCTGCTGACGGTTGAGGAGTTTTTGGAGGATTTGGATTCACGGGAGCCAATCCAGATGGCGTATCCGAGAGTACATGGAAGTGTGAAGTAGGAGGAGGACCCATAGGCGTTGGTCGTGAATCTGCATCAACTTGGTAGTTAATCAATCCCCATTGTTCCAGGAAGGCGTGTACACGCATTATCGCACACACATCACCAGCCAAGTTACGCCTGCCAAAAGGAAATTATATAAAATCAGTATTGATTTTATATATCTCAAAAGATATTAATACTACTATTAATACATTACCTGCACGCTGTTGATGTAATGTATTCAGTAGGATTCAGTCGGTATGTATCAATCATGAAATTCCTGTAGGCTAGATAAATTTCTGGCGTTTTTGATTTGTTTTTGCCATTGAAAAATTCGGAAAGAGCACGCTTTTCGATTGTGTGGATAGAATTATAATCAAACCACGCAGAGTAGCTAGGTACAACAATATGATGAGTTTGTTCTGTGACATTGTCCTCTGGTTCATCACTTTTACTACCATCTCCTCTTTCTTTGCTATTATCTCGTTCTTCCCTGTCTTGAGAAGTTTGAGAATTACTTTTGTCACCTACGACACAGGCAAGTTTTTATTTTATTGGTCTACACTCATTGTATTATTTTATTACATTTATTTTAATAAACTTTATAGTTGAATAAAATCATACCTTCTGCTGGTTCATCGAGATCAGCCATGTTTCCTGATTTCAGAGGTTGTAATTCATTATCTTTTTTACTACCAGAAACTATACCGGATGAACTATTTTGTCCTGAGTTAGTTGCATTGGCATTAGAAGCCACTACTTCTACTATCCTGGGTTCTGCAGGAGGATCCTCCATTCCCTGTGTCAAGTCTTCTTCTTCATCAACACCACCACGAGATTTCTTTGGTCCTGTTGTTGCATTTAAGCCTTGGACACTTGCTGGAGCCCTGCCACTAGTTTTAAAACAATTATTTTTATTATTTGAAATATAACTTATACAATACAAAAGTTTGACAATCTAAATACATATATTTTAGTTCTATTTTAGTTCTTTTTACCTTTTCCTTTTACCAAGTTTTGGAGGAGGAGTTGGTGACCTCTTCCTCTTTTGCTTTTTAGCTGATGAAGGTGGAGCTGGTTGCGCCATTAGATCATCTACCGATAACCTATATTTGTGTACTTTTTTCTTACCACTATCGTCTACTTCGTAATCTTCTTCGTTCATCCACTCGTTATATGGTTCTGAATCTATTATCCATGACATAGAAACTTTGTATGTTGACCTAGAAGTTTTTGATTTAAATAAAAACATGTTAATAACTATTCGTAATGTTAGAGAATGCTGTGACATACTTTGTTACAATGTTTCCAAGGGCACCTTCAGGATAATCCCACGGAAGATCAAAGTTCACCCAGGAATCGTAACTGTCTGGCAGATAATACCAGTGCAATAAAACTGTTCGATCTCGGCGAAAACACGGTCGTGCGTAATCGTCTTCAGGATCAATTAACAAAGGATAAAGTATATGAGTCGCATCATCCTCATTTTCCGCTATTGTACCTTGATAACGACGCACTATTTCTTTAACTTTTGCTGCATTAGTTTTATCTATATCGGGCCTCACAAAAACACTTGGTACAACAAGACATCGACTTTGAATTAATGCTCTCTCTATCGCAATAAGCATCTCCACCATCCTATCCATGCGAGTACCAGACTGAAATAAATAAGTTATATTAGATTTAATTTAAAAAAGATAAATTTTGTTCAAGCTGGATCTATTTTTTGTACCTTTCCTACAGGAAAATCGAATCGCCGCCATCCTTGTTCTTGTTTAAACCTAAAAGCTGTTAATAAAATCTGACACAATCCACCTCCAGGTTTAAAATCTAAGAAGCATTTCATCTAGAAAAAAGAGATAAATATTAAAGAATAAGTGTTTAACAAAACGTATTGTCATTAAATAAAATTTACTTACAGGAATCCTTGTCATAGGAGGTTTAGTAACATTCTTTCCAAGACTATCTTCTTGAAATTGTAAAATTTGTACAATTAAAGTAGACAAACTTTTGTTTGTTGGCAAATCTGTCTGAATATACTGTGAAATAAAAAAGAAATAAATTAATTATCGTGATTTAGATATAAACCACTGAAAAAGTTTGATGAACTTATAAAAGAAAATATTTGTTAAGAAATATGAATAAGTCATTAGAGAATGTTACGTAAGGTGAGCGTGCAAAGTACACGCAGAGTTTATAAATTTTAGCTCTATTAAAGCAAGAATGTATAAAAAATTATTTGTATGCAGCGAATGAACACTCAACAGATTAAAAATTTTGTGATTCAAGAATGATGCTCCGAAAAAACGTCAAAGCCTCGACGACTCCAACGTCATCGCCTTTCAGGATAGACAAGGAGGGAGAAACCGTGCAAACCAATCCATAAACAACGTTTGGGAGAGCAACGTCCGCCAGGTCTAGGTGTAAACAATGCGAGGAAAAAAGGAAAACATTACACGGCGGCTTGCTCTTATATACGTTCTTCGTGCGTCCGTGAGTGCCGACTTGCACGTCAAGTATAGGCGTATCTCGCGGCGCGATATAGGTTATGCTCGGGGGGGAGGCCGCCCCGCGCGGCAGGCTACCGACCCGGGGCGGCCGTCACCGCAACGTCCCTCCGGCAGCCGGGCCGGCGAGTCACCGGGCCCGAGGCTCCGCGGCCGCAGACGAGGTGCACGATCTCGAACCCCGAGCTACGTAGAAGGCCCTTTGTGTCATAGGGACGCGCCGGCCGTAGGCCGCGCGCTCGCCTCGCCGCTCGGAAATACCTTTTTAGCGTTCTTCAGGAGCCATTGCTTGACGGAGTCGAGTTGGGCTAGCACCTCTGACGAGTCGAAGAACTTGAGATTCGGTCCGCCGTCCTTCTTCGGGCCGAGCGATATCATCTTGGCCGCACGGTAGGCACGCTGAAGATCGGGGGGCACACGCAAGCCGAGTCGACGGCACCGCACAGCCGCGAGAATCTCCGAGTCGGATGCCGCCCGATGGAGACAGAGCGCGCGAGAGAGTGAGAGAGAGAGCGCGCGAAGGATTGGAGCGAACGGGTGCAAGAGAGACGGACAGATAACGCCGTGCGCTTGTGTACACGGTGGTAGATGCGCGCGGCGCGTACCTCTATTTCAACCAAACATCACCGACACCGAGGCGGCGGGCATGGGCGCTCTGAACGCCGCAGCGAGACGCGCCACGGTGCCGAATGTTCGGCTTTCGATCCACGCTTTTTTTCACTCTGCTCAATTACTCATTTTTCCTCACAATTTTTTATTGAGATTTCGCGTATTTTACGATTTTATTAGGCGAACTTTAACTTTTTTTTACTTTCATCTTTTATCAAACTGTTGTGTTAATTTTATTAGATTACTTACGAAATGAAGTCAACTTTCTCGCATCGAAAAGTCCGACTTCAGACAACACACTGTATGCTCTATTGACGACGAATAACCTATAGTTGTGACTATTTCGATGACGGTTTACCGACTGAATTTAACGTCTCTCGTTCCTGAGCGTCATTCTCTGCTTTAGCCAGTTAGCCTGCCTCTGCAGCCTCTATGCACGATGCACCTTGCATAAATGCATCCGTCGCTTCTTGAGATAATAGATGAGATAATAGCTAAAGAAGTCTATGAAAGTAACACCGATCATGCAAAAGATTACAAGATAGTACAAGTAGATAACTCATCTTTTCTGCATTTATAAACGGACGTTTCACGCATGCGCATCGGTACACGTTCGAATTCGCGGGAAACGGTATTTTAGATACCTGTCTTTTTTTACCCAATTGATTAAAGTGCATAATTTATTTTTGGTAAATAATACTGAAAAAATTTTAAATTTTATAAATGTAATCCTTAAATTAGTTTTTTAAATATCAACCGTGGAGAAGGGCGAGGATAAGCACAATTGAGACGTGCGTGCGTGCAAATTCTTGGTTATGAATTCTCATGCGATATAGTTGCGCGCCAAAACTACCTTTTTATTTTGACATTTTTTTATTGCTAATATATTTAAGTTCTGTTTATTTACGCTGTCAAAAGAATAATTAAAAATGCCGCTTGTGAAAAAACCGATGCGTTATGCCCATCCAGAGGGTCACACTGATGTTTGTTATTTTACTGGAGAAAAGTGAGTAACATTTTTTTTAATAAATTTACTAATTGATAATTAAATTTAACACTATTGTTTCATATATTGTAGGGGTGGACTTATAACTTGCGGTACGGATGGAGATGTTCGAGCTTGGGTAAATTTAATGGATGATGATCCTTCAGCTAGTTGTATTTCTGAACAAGCTACAGCTGTGATTTCAAAAGTAATTATTTTATGCACATTGATTAATTTTATATATGAATAATAATTAATGTTTTCGTAATGATTCAGAAAGAAAAATTGTATGTTGGAAATGATAACAATACAGTACAAATACTTACACATCCTGATTTGGAAAAAGAAGGTATCGTTACAAGATTTTCATCTTCTGTATCAGCATTATCAACTACAAAAAAGAGCAATTTGATTGCTTCTGGTGCCTGGTAAAATCTTAAAAACAAAGAGTATTAAAATAATATCCAACTTGCTTCAATTTATATATTGTCTTTTTAGTGATATGCGAATTCAAGTGTCAAATATTAATACATCTGAGAATATTGAATTAACTGGTCATGAAGCTCCAATATTTGGTTTATCGCTTGATCCAAAAGAAGAATATTTGGTTTGTTATTTAAAATATTTTAACAATTGCAACTCATGCTTTTTATATTAATACTAGATTTAATTTCAGGCTTCTTCCAGTGGTGATAGTACAATAAGAGTATGGAGTATAAAAGATAAAAAAGTAATTCACACTTGGAATAATATAGTTCCAAAGTGTAATTCGTTTTTTACTGCTAAAGTCTATGCCATACCTTCATTTGAGTGTAAAAGTGGTAAATACCTTGCATATCCACATGGCAAAGAAATAGTAGTTGTAGAAAGATCTTCATGGAAAGAAGCTTTTAAACTGAAGGCTACTGAGATAAAAAATGTACACGTCATTCATTAGCACATAATTAGTTAATAAATAATTTATAATTACTAATAAGTAAAATTAATATATTTGTAGGAATTGAGTATTTGTAAGTTTTCTGAATGCGGTTCTTTATTGGCAGCAAGTTCTACTTACGGGGAGGTAGTTGTCTGGGATGTTGAAAGCAAAGAACTAGTAGGATATGTGGATCATCCACAAAATGCAAAAATTACTTCTTTAGTGTGGAATCCCAATGAATCAAATGAAATTGCATTTTGTGATGCTTTAGGACAGTTAGGCTGCATAGGAGTTGTAAGTCTTAACATTTTAAATGAATTATTATTTTGCTGATTCTTTTAAATAGTTGTACCACTAATATTCATTTTTATACTTTATTTAGCAGGTATCAAATGATAAAACCAATGATAAATCTGTTGATGATTTACTAGCAGAACCTGCTTCTACTGATTATGAAGCTGATAATTTTGTATTTGATGACGCTGATGAAGAAGATGATAATGTGATATCATTAAGTAAAATAAAAGCATCTGTAATTGACGATGATCAAAAAACAGTGACATCTGAATCTGCATCTGAAAGGAAAGATGAAGATAAACCTGTCTTGCCAGAAATAAATTTACAAGAACCATTCCAACCTGGTTCTTCTCCTGTTCATCTGTTATCTCGATATATGGTAAATTAAAAAATAAAATAAAATAAATTATATGTAAATAAATAATCACGAAATGTGTTATTTTACAATATAGGTTTGGAATGACGTAGGAATAGTTATGTGTTTTACTTCAGAAGATGGTGAAGATAGTAATATAGAAGTTAATTTCCATGATGTCACAGTTCATCATTCTATGCATATTACAAATTATTTAAGACATACAATGGCAGCATTGTCTAATGAAGCTTTAGTGCTTGCAACTCCTTTTGATAAGGAACCAAGTAAAATTGTTGTAGTTGCTCTTCAAGGTAAAGTCATATATATCTTTTATAAATGAGAAGATAAAATTTAAAGAGAATTCATTATTAACTTCGTTATATTTAATAATTAGGTTGGGGATCAGGGAATAAAGAATGGAGTGAAGAACTCCCAGATGGAGAAGAAGCTCAGGCTGTTGCAGCTGGAAGTAACTTTGTAGCAGTTGCAACTAGTGCAAGAAATGTACGACTTTTCTTGCCTGGTGGCACTCAAAGAGAAGTTATAGGTTTGCCTGGACCAGTAGTTGCTATGAATGGTTATAAGAACAATCTTGCGGTCGCATATCATTCAAGCATTGGTAAAAAAATATTAAAAAATGAAAATGTAAAATACTCCTCTGATTGAAGTTTTATGATATTATTGAAAAATCTGATTATTACAGGTGCTTTTGGCGATCAAATTTTAAGTTTACTCTGGATTCGCATTTGTGGACCATATTTAAAAAGTTATACGCTTCAAATTCCACTTTCACCAGCATCTAATTTAATGTGGTTAGGATTTTCTGATCTCGGCTCGCCTGTAGTGATGGACGCTGAAGGAATAATAAATATTTACGATAGAAAGGCGTCATTGTGGAGAGTCGCGAGTAATACAAACCGACAGGTACATTTTATATTGCTGCATACAGAATATATTCATAGAAGAAAAGTTTCTTTACATAAGATTCTCTTCACCAAAATTTTTCTTTTTGCTAAATTCCCTATACAAGAAATAATGAAGTATGCAAATTTAAGTTAAAAAAGAAAATTGCTTAATCGCAAATGATTTTCGTTTCATAGAATAAAGGTAAAGCGGATCACTACTTCATTATTGGCGTAAGTGAGTCAGAGAGAATCGCACGCTGCATATTGTGCAAAGGAAGCCATTATCCTCCGACGGCGCCTCGTCCAATCGTTGGAGAAATACCATTGACTATACCGCTTTGTGATCCTAAGAGTCAAAAGTCTGAAAAGGAAGCCAAGGTGTGGCAGCTTGGAAGCAATCCGCTCGATGAAGATGAAGCATTACTCGCCCTGATAGTTGTAAGTAATAAACGACTAATTAAATTATTCATAAGATACTTTCAATTAAATTTCAGCTTATTTTAATTTATACTCATTTATCATCGTCTTATTATCTTATTATCGTCACAGTTATTGTTAATGTTTCTGTTGATGTTTTACAATTTTTTGTCGCGTCCAATGTAATTTCAAAAGAAGTTACATCACATTTTATATTTGTGCAGCGTCGTTTAAAAACTGACACGCGGTAATTGAATCAGCGGAAATTCGATGTTTCTTCTGAATGAATTTCTTTAGCTTCTTTGAACAAAAATTTCAAGGAATATGTTAATATTTTTTTATTAGAACGCATCTCGAAGCAATGCAGATTACCGAGCAGTGGAGTTATGCCAGCACATCGCGTCTCAGAGAGTGATAGAATTGGTAATAAAGTACGCAGGACGTAGCAATAAAATGCCTTTAGCCAATAAATTAGAATCTATCGCTAACGCCAAAGAGCCTGATGAAATCGTAAGAGAAACTGGTACCCAAGAGGATATGTTCAATGAACCCAATGAACCTGAAGAAGAAGACGATTCTCTTTCAGTACTGGAACCTGTAAAAACTCCCGACGTGGAGATTAAACCTTTAACTCCTAGTCAAAGTTTTGGTCGAAGAAGTAATCCGTTCTTAAAGAAGGGAAATGCACCCGTGTCGCGAGGTATGACACCTGTGGATATGTTACGCAAATTAGGCGAATGATCTAACAATATCTTAAAAAATCAGATTAAAGCTGATGACTCATTATCAGAGTACTTAAAAAAATCTTAGTAAAATAAAAAAAATATTTTTTTTCAGGATTATTGGGTTTGGATAAAGTGGAGGAGACACCAAAGCCAATCGCCCCGGCGCCTGTAAATTTACCCAAGCCGAAAAAGCCAAAAGCTCCAGCGCAGGAATCGTTTGTCAGTTGGTATACTAAAAACAAACAAAAATTGGAAGAGGAACATCCAGATTTGGATCCAAGCCAACGCATGAAATTAGCTTACGCGAAATACACCGAAGTAATCCGTGGACAGGTAAATAATAAAGATACAGATGACGAAACAAATAAGAAGAGAAAACTGAGTGATGACCAAGGTGACGAGAACAATCAACCAAAGCGATCGGCAACTTCTAAACTCGCAGCATTTGTTCGCAGCAACTAACATTTCTATACTACGTATGATACCGGTTATTTAGAATTTAGAAATTTTTATTTATGAAACGCTTTATTATTTAGTTGTACATTAAAAGATATTTTTAATTTTTAATTTTAATAGGGTTTAAGTTGTAAATATGTAATATGAGAAATACTTTTGTAATAAATCATTTTTTCGTATAAAGTTTAGATTCTAGTGAAATTACTTAAATTATTACTACAAATCGAATGATACATCTGTTATTAAGCTTACAAAATCAAGATCACCTAATAAATAAACCAGGAGGTATTACTTATTTATTAAATATAAATGCATTTTATAATAATCTAGGAATTAACATCAATTCTCTTATTTTAGTGTGAGTTTCAATTAAAAAGCTACTCAAGCTTTTAAAAAAATGAAGGATCATTACACTTCACGAAGCTGCAACAAGTATACGGAGCGCATGCTTATAAGAGCAACAGTCGATAAAGCGCGCGGAAATGCAGGCTGGCAGAATAAAGGGAGAAAAGAGAGAGGCGGCGCTTGCCAAGAGAGCGGAAGGAGGCGGCTCTAGACGTGTGGAGCGCGCACGTGCGTCGCTTTCTCCGACTTGTCCGCGCGCCGCGGCCGCTCAGTCGCGATTCCAACACCTACGGCGAGCGACGTATTTCGCGCGCGCAGTCTCTCGCTCGGCTTCTCCACGGCGGTGGGCCCGGCGCAGCCATGCAGGAGCTCAAGGAGAACCCCAGCGAGGAGACCAGGATGAAGGAGCCGTCGCGGAAAGGTGAGCCTCCGCACTCGCATCGGCGGATCCCTTTAAAGGTCGTATTCGCCGGAGCAGCGTAAGCTACGGGCTAATTTTACGCGCCGAAAGTCTCGACGGACGATTGCATCACTCGTGGTGCACGAGCCCGTAGGGCGGCGCGCTGCGTGCCTATATATACAGCGATTCGATAGATTGTAAGACGAGCTTATCGGCGATAACGCGAGTGCCGCTTGGTTAACGGTGCATCCAGGACTTGAGGAATTTATCGGCAATTCGCCGGGCGGGCAGGCTACCACTGCCGGCGAGCTATATATAAAGACCGCGTGCTCTGGAAAACGTGCTTGCTGTTCTTCGGTGACTGATGTGAAAAAATAGAAATGCGGGCAAACTCTACTCATTCTTTTTTATTTTTGTTCAGAAATCGTTTCGTTATGATCAAGTCTTTTATATCCTATGCGAAGTAACGATCGTTTGGATACTCGACGAAATAAGTTTTTATTTTTCTTTCTTTATATTCGTACTATAAACAATGTTATTGTTTAAATGATTTTTCATTATATCTAGTATCAAGCAGATTATTGTTGTCGTTTATTTAGTGCTAGATGTATGATTGTTTATTTATTTTTGGCGGAAGTATCTCATCGATACTGAAAATGTCAACGTCGTTAAGATTTATACAAGAAAATATCTGTTCTAGTTCTCAACTTAATCTCTTTCTAGCTTATCTCTATTTCTTTATCTAAACTACTCTCGTTTTATTACATCTCTAATGTTTAACACAAATTATATTATGTGAAACACGTTAGTGCATCGAAAATATCGTTAAATAGCTCAGTACTGCTCTTTATTTCATTTTAACACCGACATTCATGACTATAATTATTTAATTATTTCGTGCAAAAGATTTTTTTTATAATCAGTAAGGTGTAATTAATTTTTAACGGTCAACAAAAATATTAATTGTTCCGCAATGTGCTGCTGCAAAAATCGTTTTAATATGCATTTACGCTTAAGTTTCAATTTTTAATCGTGCTTTCAATACTCCAGCAGATATTCATTAAGCAATGATTCAATTAATCGTGCTTTCAAAACCCCTAGCAAATGATCATTAATCAATTGTCCACTAACAATGATATCCATTAATTCGAGTTTTATCAAACGCACATATATTCTCACTTGATTATCAAAAGCGAGCCTTGAAGCATCGGCGATAAACGGTCAAGGTATAACGCATCCCGCTCAATTCGCCTCGCAAAAATTGCTCTTGACACTAAATCGCGCTCCAAAGCGCTGTGAAAACACGCCGCTCGGCTTATCATTGATTTACACTTATATAATGGACGGCATTTGACCGCGCGTTGAAAACCGCGGAAAGACCGCGCGTTATACTATTGACTCGCGACGGACCGCAGAACCGCCGTCGAAATCTATCGCGCGGCGCGCATCCTTCGTCTTCCCCCCGACGAATCGGCTATTTTGTTCCCCCGACGAAGAGGTGATCAACGAGAGGGGAACAAAAAGGTGCAGGCTCGATGTGCACACGCGACAAATTACCAAGCGGGAGGAGAGTAAAAGATCGCGTTAGCGATGCTCGGCGGAAATTCATCGAAGCGCTCGGTCAGCGTCGCGTCCACGACGCTCTTCTCGTTTTACGAAAAATCAGCGATGTGGATACTGGCGAGTGCAGATTCAAACGGCGGGAGAGTCGCGCGCGAGCGTGAGATCGAATGTTCAGATGAGAGGTGACGCAAGGCGATTTCACTTATTTACGCGGCGGAAGCTTCGAACCAAGTACTCGCGCACGTACGTCATTTCGGCTTTTTTTTTTAAGTTGGCGAGGAAAATGATAATCTGTGTGCAGGGTGGGTTGTATATACTTGCGTTTCGCAATGATGGGGGTTCTTGTTTATATGCTCGATCTTGCGTATCCAACTTTCAATAAGGAAAGATTTCTTTTAATTTTGTATGAACAAATATGGATGATTATTTTTGAGGTATTGGGATACCAAAGTTTGTTGGTTTAAAAAAAAATCCAGAAAATCGTACGAACGATGAAATTGCACTTGAATTTTCAGGATGTATAATTCTCTTTAATTAGAGCAATGTAGAAGAAAAAATCGCATTGTCAGCCCGTACGTTGCGTAAATTGATTGCGATAATTCCTTTTTAACTCTTTTGGGACTCGGAGTCGCTCTTAAATGATTTTGGATTGGCATGCCAATTAAAGAAATGGCTGATATGTGAATCAGACATTTAGAATTTAAACGTTAGATATTATAACGTTTGATTATTTAAAGCAAGGATTAATAAAACTAGAGCAGAACGCAGATTAAAACTTTAATAAACGTAACTCATCTCTTCGTTAAAAGGGATGCTATTAAAAAATGTTGCCATTAAGAGGGCTACAAAGTTATTAATTTATTATTATCATTAAACAGTATTTATTTCTCATTTAAGTCCGTTACATTTGTCTCTCCGTAATTAGCAATTTTTTATTCTTATTATGAGCAGATAAAAATGCGGTCGACTTGGTGCAAGAGGCGATGGGCACGCTGGGCCCGTGGCAGATAGTCATCGCCGTCGCCGTGTCCCTGGTGAAGTTCCCGGTGGCTTGGCACCAGCTCTCCATTGTCTTCCTGGCGCCGCCGATCAACTACACCTGCATTTCGCCGTACAGCACCGACAATAACAGCACTTCGAAGCACTGCTTCGTCAACGTAAATGGCACCGAAGAGAAGTGCACCCTGTTCCACTACGACAGAAGTATTTTTAAGGAAACTATCATTACTCAGGTTCGTTCACCCGAAGAAAAAAAATCTATTCTATTTTTATTTCTTAGCAAGCGAAATATGTCTGTTTTATTATTGTTGCAATTGCTTAAAAGAAAATCTTTTTTGCAGTGGAACTTGGTGTGCGACAGAGAGCAGCTGGCCAACTTCGTCCAAACTTGCACGATGTTTGGAATCTTAATTGGTAACATGGTTTTTAGCGCAATGTCCGACAGGTAATGTATTATGAAAGTGTCAATGTTATTGCGATGATTTAGTAATGTCGACAAAAGTGATTTACATCTTACTTTTTTCCTCATTACTCGCAAAGTTCTATACTTTTAAATTTCACTTTAATGAACGTTAGCGTCAATTAACTTACGCAACGTTATTAGGATCGGACGGAAAATCCCTTTGATGATTGCGGTGCTATTGCAATCGGTCACTGGATTTTTAACTGCATTTTCGCATTGGTACGAGCTCTTCTTAATATTCAAGTTTATCTCTGCAGTGGCCACAGGTGGCACTATGCTAATCAGCTTCGTTTTACGTAAGTTTTACTCCTTGACCCGTACGTTCTAATCTTTAAAAAATTCTTTTATTATGATTATCGAGGTGTAACAATAAAATACACAATAAAAATTACAGTTATGGAAATCGTGGGACCAAAATGGCGCTCGACGTTATCGGTTCTTTTCCACGTGCCATTCTTACTAGGCTTCCTCCTGAATCCATTGGTGTCTTACTTAACGCGCACGTGGTATGGATTTCAAATGGCTGTATCGATACCGCCGATCTTCTTACTTTCCTACTACTGGTGAGTGTTGCAAATAATCTACAATTTTTTCCGTTAAACAAAAAGAAAATGTTAACAAAATTCAAATTTTTCTTTTTTCAATGCAATAAAAAAATGTAATAAAGATGTAACGGCGAACGCTTTCGGACAGTAAATTATACATTCCCGGAAGTGAGTGGAGGATAACGGCCGAAATGCCGCATGGGAGCGAGCCGAGCTTTCGGCCTTTCGCGCTCGCACGCATTGAGCCAATTGCGCGCGGGGCCAATGGAAAAAACGGCCAGTTCGGAGGAAACGATTACACGCGATTGAAGATGCCGAGCGGCGAGTCGTTGACTCGCGGCGCTTTTTCATAGCTGCGCGAGTCGCGCGCGAATTGGGCCGAGCAATTGCGGCCGGCGACTTTTTGCCAGCCGCGCTTACGGTGGATCCGCGCTCATTTCTCATGCGCGCGGCGGGGCCTTCGCTTTTATGAGGTTTGCTCGGCGCGAGACGTCTCCATTCACTTCGCGACGTTTAGTGATGTCATTAACAGACTGCCTACAACGGCCGAGCTCGCGCTAAACTTCAAATTGCCCGATTACCATTCTTCATTTTGCGCAATGCAGCATTAGCTGTAATGATTATAACGTTGTTTCATTCACCGAGGCTTCTTTTCAACGGCTCGCTATTGTGCGCTTCCTCGCGGCGGGGGTTTGTTGAAGGGTTAGAACTGATTCTTACTGAGAACTTCGAAAAACTAACTATAAATAACTTTAATTACGAAGGCTTAAGATTACATATTAACAATATTTTTTCAACCGATCGATTTAACGTTTACAAATTTTATTGTTAATTTAGATGAATCATTGAGTAATTTTTAATTTGCAAGCTTGAAGGGCGTTTTAAAAATATCTTCAGCTTCTAATTTTTTGTCACTATTTAACATTATTTTCAGAAATTAAAGTTAATTACATGTATTTTTTTCTACATAAAAATTTTATGGATTTTGAGAAATTTATAATTTGTATTTGTTGGTATATATAGGATCGTCCCTGAATCGCCGAGGTGGCTGCTGGCGGTCGGAAGAACAAACGAAGCCGAAGAGATTCTAACGAAGGCCGCAGAAAAGAATCGCATACCCTTAAGTAAAGTGACGGCCGCGATCGACGCTCACAACAATCAAGGAAAGATGCAAAAGGACGAGAAGAAATATAATGTAACGCATCTGTTTAGGACGCCGAATCTTCGCATCAAAACCCTATGCATATGCGTCAATTGGTTCGTCTGCGGTATGTGCTTCTTCGGATTGGCTCAGTACATGGGTCATCTCGATGGAAATATTTTCGTCAACACCGCCGTTTCGGGTAATTTATCTACTTTTGCTAGTAAAATTGCACTGTATCGTTAACGTTAAAATAATTTTTTCGGTGTATTTTTTCATTGCAAAAAGTATGTAAATAACATAATGCAGAGTAAAAGTTGTTAAAGTGTAATAAAACAAGTAGGCACTTTTTAAAATAACTCATATCTTCTTAAATATTTTTAAAGAAAGCCATCGTAAAGAAGATAGATTTTATGAGACTCGCGATTATTTAACTTTAGCTAACAGTGCTTTCTCCGCGATTTTACAAAGATAAAAGTCATACTTTATTCTTAACAAACAGTACAGTTTACAGTATGCATATGAATTTATGTTTTCAGCGGTGGTCGAGTTACCAGGTACCATAGTCGTGCTGTACCTGATCTCGCGGGTATCGCGTTTGCGCATCTTGATGTGCAGCAACGCTGTCTCAGGGGTGATGCTGCTGCTGATCATATGCTTCGATAATCCGACGATGCGAGTGACCCTGGCCGCGATCGGTATCGCCAGCATGGCCGTCTCCTTCCCTACTGTCTACCTTTACAGTAGCGAGGTTTTCCCCACGGTAGTCAGGAATGTCGGTATCGGCGCTGGCAGCATCTGCGCGAGGATCGCCAGTATGATCGCACCGTACATTGCCACTATGGTAACGATTCTTTTACTTTCTCTTCGTATTAGGTTTGCTGTTTTTTTTAACGATCAAATTATTAAATCCTAGTTTTTTTACTGAAAAGTAAAGATTTACTTTAAAAATTAAGATTTGAAATTAATTTTTAGGTTTATGAAGTACCCTGGTAGAAATTTTTCGTTTATTGGCCAGTGGCTAACAGTGGCTGCATAAAAACTCGCTAAAAACGTGACGTTAGCCAGCGACTAGCTAACCGCTGTTAAGCGTTTCTACTTGGGTACTAGTTAAATGAAAACGCAAATACTAAATTATACGTCAATTTGCATAATGTATTTTTTTATTAATTACTTGAAAATATTAGATACCCTATATATACTACGGGATACTGGTTGGTAAATAAAAATTTTTTCCAGGGCAATGTACAACCGTGGTTGCCGCCGTTATTGTTTGGTATCGGACCGATACTTGGCGCATGCCTTTGTTTCATACTGCCTGAAACTATGAATTGCGAACTACCAGAAACCATAGAAGACGGAGAAAACTTTGGAAAGTAAGATGGAAAATTTATTATCGATTCCATTTTATTGCGCGTTATTTCTAAACCTATTGTGATTCTCGATCTTATTTGTTTGCAGGAAGGCTAAGAAGAGAGATACTACGTGAAGAATTCATGTAGATAATCAATTTTATATTTTAACATTATTTTTATGAAAGATTTATACAGTAATTTTTATAATTATATTCATGACGTGAATACGATGAAAACGACTGATAATACTTTCATATTAGCGACAGTGCATTGTTCATTGTTTAAAGGGTATTTTATTGAAATTAATACAAAACAAAATTAAGTCTAATGATTGATATACGAACGTGCAATTCGTTATTTCTTTTGATATTATATACGAGTCAAATTTTGTGTACACTTTCACAATAAAATTTATGCATACAATTTCATACAAGAATTTTTATATTTACTTTATTTTTACTATATATGGTATAAAAAGTGTGAATATTCACACCATCGCAGTCTTGACATATTGTAACTATTTATATATTAACTAGTATTTTTGATCAATGTAATTCATAAAGTCATTCAAAAATGTAGGAAATAATTTACGAGATATTTCACATACATATATATACATACACAAACATAATGTCACATTTCACATTATAGCGTAAAAAAAGTTCAGCAATTAATCACTTAAAATTTTTTTATATTTGAAAAGTATAAATCTTATAATAGTCACATCACACCACTTTTACATAAAAACTTTTTTCTTAAAAGGCTGTAAGCGTGAGTTTGTTTGTATATTTACTTCGAGCGTCGAGCACATTTATCACATCAATCTTAATAGGTAAAAACACCGTAAACGTCACCGGCAAAATAGTCCTTTTAGAAAAGTGCAAAACTTATGTCTGAGTGTTCGATTGTCCTAAATACAGCACTCTGCTAGGCAGGTTATTCACGACACCGTTAGTCCGTTTATGTACAGCGTCGAAAACCTGGTTGCCGTATTTGACGGTTGTGCTCAATGATCCCAGCCACGAGGATACGATGCTTTTGTTCGGCGCTTTCTCTGCGATCGGAGGATGATTACCTGAAACAAAAGGAAAAAGTTGCATTTTGTACACATTCAAAATAATTTATAAGATTTTTTCAAGATAAATTACATCTAATCTACTCAAACAAAGGAAAAATATCGATAAGTGATTCAATAAGAAAAAGCAACACAAGAAGCAGACCTACCTGATCGAAAGCAATTCATTTAATTAAGGCATTCTTATTAAGAGCAAATCAAAAGCGGAAGCAGCTTCTTAGCGATTTGGATATCTTTGTAACACAGATCCTCGCACTACGTACGGGCATTATGCGCCACTTGGCGAGGGACTTACCGACGAGAAACTTCATTATCGCCTCGTTCACGGAGTCCGGCTTCTCCTGGTGGGGAAAGTGACCGGCACCTGATACCACTTTCACGTTGAACTTCTCCACGTACTCGGTGCTGTGAACTATGTTCTCCAGGGATACCGTGGGATCGGCGTTGCCGACTATCAGCAGAGTCCTCGTAGCGAGTTGTTCGCTGTTCGCACTTAATCTCGTGTATGGCAAATTGCGGTAGTAATTGATGGGTCCCGTCCAGTCCTCTGAAAGTGAAACGTGCACTTAGGTTTAATAGCAGATTTGGAGCGAGCAATTTTTTGGAATAGTCTGAGGGGTAATTAGAGGAGAGAATTTTTTTGTTACGATTCGTAAGAAATATTGGCTCACCTTTTCTGCTGAAAGCGTATTTGTACGCCTCGACATAATCGTTTTCGTGTTCCCGATCTTTCAAGTGCTTAAATGTATCGGTAATGACTGCTAGGTCTTCCTTTAAAACGTCAATCTCGGGTAGGAATGGTAATCTGCTAAAGTGCATCCATCTGTAATCGGCGATAATGTTATTGATACACGTATATTTGATTTGTTTCAAATGTAGGTACTAGCATTTATTAGTGAATACAGTATGAACCAAATAAAAAATTAATTTTCGTATAATTTATAAAAATTATTGCCAGACATGAAGCTATGTTCGTTCGATATTATATCGAATTTAATTCTGATAATACAGATAAGATTATGACTTATGCAATGAAAAATCTGTTAACATCGTGTTCGTTTGATATCGCTCCAGCTTTGTGACTGGGTTTAGTGACACCAGAATAACTCACCTACGGCTGAAAACAGTTTCACCGGACATGCTATTCCAATAAATATTTGGATGAGGACTAGATATGGCGATAAATTTATAAATTAAGTCTTCGTACAGAGCGGCCATGTACCATCCTAAAAGGCCTCCCAAATCGTGTCCAATTATTGTACAGTTTTTTACTCCTAATGCGAGGATAAATTGTCTCAATTCGTCAAGCAGAATCTCGGTTCTGTACGAACGTTTGTTCACTGGCTTATCACTATCGCCGAATCCTTTTAAATCTAATGCTACGACTCTGTAAAGATTATGCTTAAATTAGTAGTTGTAGAAAATTTACGCTACATTACTAAAGCTATAACAAATAACCAAATGCTATTTTGAAATGAATTTATAAAATTGAAAAATAGAAAATTAAAAATTGTATGTTAATAGATAAAAAATGCAAATTTTTTAAATCAGGATATGGATAACTTATTCATCGTTAAGGGTTAAATTTAATGCAAAACTTCTAATAAGTAAATAATATTTTAATAAACTTATTTTGTATTTTACCTATAATGTTTCGAGAGTACTGGGATTTGTTCTCTCCACGATAGCCAACAATCTGGGAATCCATGAAGAAGTAACAGAAGAGGTTTTTGCTTATCTCCTGCTTCAACGTAATGAAACTTTATTCTCTGAAATAAAAAATTGACATTGCAAAATTTATGTTTATATTCATGAACTCAAACAAATTGAGCATTGACGGAGGATGAGTGTTCTTCTTATTTTACCTTCTTACTTTTAACGGTTTATTGAAGGTATCATCGAGCGGAGAAAAAGGTTTTGAAGCATGCACAGTTTCAAAAGCCGTTATACTATTTCGGGCATGAAACTTCGTTTACGGAGAGTCCAATTTATTTAATATGTATATTTTTTGAGTCAAGAATTTAATTTGAATTTAAGAAGAATCGAATTGAATTGGTCCCCAATTCTGTTTTCGAAGGTTTTTTGGAGTACCTTTGAGAAAGTACCGCGATTATATTGAAAGTAAGCAAGCGTCATCGCATCGTTCGATACTCGATAACACGACCAAATTTCCTGTGTATGCGCGCCAGTACGCGCGTTATCTGGGGTCAATTTCAAATATCTGCAATATTTTGTCAGAGCAGTTTGTTTTTTGCAGCAGTGGATTGTTTACGCGGCACAAGTAAACGTTCACTGCAGTTTCTCTGCACATTTAACGTGTCCGTAATTTTCCACATCAGAATTATTCTTTTGTTAGCCCGCTATCGACGCGCAATCGATGTATCTTCCTGATAACGCAACTCCCTCACCTATGGTCGGATCGCATCAGGCAGATGTTAAAAAAATATATTTTACTTCGCAATTTTTTTTCGCAAGCTCTTAACTTCAAATCTCGAGCTTATCGGCACGTCAAACTCGAACTTCGCATCTGCAGATAAAGGCCCAATCGCCTTTGGCGCTTATTTATAGAAACGCCCGGTTCGCGCCACCGATTCCGCGGAAGATAAGCGAATACGAAAAAAAGAATCCTTCGAGCCCAATAGAGAAGAGAGAAGGAGGAAAAGTTGAGCGCGTCCATCCTTACCTTGAGCTTGACGTAGCTGTGCTTGCCGAAGGTGTCGTCGACGAGGCAAGGCGGGGGCTTGTCCCTGTGCACGAGCGCGAAGAACTTCTTGGGATTGTAGGCCCACCTGAGGAGGCTGCGCACGATCAGATACCAGCCGTAGAGGATCGCGAGCGCGTAGAGCTTGACGCGCTCCCTGAGGGAGACGCGCACGATTCTCGTCTCCATGCCTGCGGCCCCCAAGGGTCTGTACTTGCTTCGGGGCGGTTCAGGATCGACGGCTCACCTATTCTCGGCTCACGGGCATGTTGATCCTCGCCGCGGACTTACATAATGCGCGCGCCGGCGTCGGGGCACCCGCTGGCGCTGACATTCGGGGGGACGTGCTCGCGTCCACGTAGGCAGAGTAGCGTGCGCGCGCGGGGGCCGCTCGGCTGGGACGCGACGCTAAGGCCAACTGACGCAGCTGCTGGGCCGCGTGCTCTTTGCCCGAGCGACGCTTTACGAGCCGTCGTCGCGTCGAGCTGGAAAAAAGAGGAGGGGGCCGATTATAGTCGCGCCGTCCGCGTGGTTCTCACGGCTTGGATGAGCTTCCTCGTCGTCGGATGCGCGCTATGTGTAATCTGGCCCCACGGATTTGTTAGAAGCGTCGAGGGGGCTTCGTTTTTCCGACCCTGCGGGCACACGGTGTAGAACGAGGTGATAAGGCGGAGAATTTTTCCTTTTATTTTTGGATTTTACGTTGGAAACTTTAGTTTCGTAGAGGTGTGAAGAGATTTTGTTTGGTGCACGTATTCTTTTTATTACTACGAAATGGGAAATGTTGAATTTTATGTAATGTTGAAAGTTTGACAAAGATTGCGAGTGCTATGCACGTGTACTTTGACTCGTGCTGTTGAAGTTTGGACCGGAGTCGTGAGTCATCATTCGCTGCTTTCCCCCCTCTGCGCCGTTACTTCTTTCTGTTTCTCTAGTTGCTCAGAATCATTTTACGTAAAAACATTTTTGTTAAAACTTTAGAATCACTTTTTTCGATTGTACATGAATGATTTTTTATTGCATTATTGCAATAAATGCTAAATTTTCCTTTAAACGTCATTTTTTCATATTTTTAACAATAGCGATCTCTTACTCAGGGTACATTGTCCACCCCTAGCTCCCATTGTTCGCACCAACGATCTTTCGGTATACTGAAACTAGTTTGATAAAAAAGCTCGAAAGGCTCGACTGGCATCAGAACTGTCGGGTGCTAGGAGATACCCTTTCGGCCTTTCATTCGATCGCGCTTCGGGTCTAAAACTTTAGTGGTATCTACCGCAATTAAAATATTGTTGGTATTGCCGATGCATCGCTATACGAGCTTCGCTCTCAGCGTTGCATTCCGTCGCAATATCTCAGCATCATCGCGTGTACAATACAGAATTTGAAATGCTCTGATATATAATTGTAACTTTTTTTTATCAGCACTTGAACTGCTAAAAGATCACTACAAAGTAGCATTTAATTGAATACTTTATTTTAGCATTTAATTACCTTGCAATTGCTTCTGTATAAGCATGACGTATGGGTTAAAAGTATTTCAGAATCGCGAAACTTTGTAAGTTTTTATGATTCACGACGTCAATGAGTTGCTCTTTTTCTAATGTGTATATCATATATCAGTTGTTTCACTCTTTGTCACCAGTGATTTAAAGAAATGACAAAAAAATTGCTTGCAGTAATTCGTAAGTTTGATTAACTACAATAAATCATAGAATTAAAAAGGTTTTCATAAACTTTTAATAATCCTCTAACTTCGATTAATGGATTATTAATTTATTTTTTGCAATACATACATAAAGTGAATGAGTTTCAATGTTATTTGTTGGTTTTGTAGATCAAGTAAGCTGACAAAAAAGAGTGATTGTGATAAATTGTGCTTACTTAAGGAACGTATGTACTTAATATTACACGTACGAAAAATAATAAATATCGTTATCGTTGTTAAAAAAAGTTATTTTACTCGAATTTGTTATTTATTTTATTACTCCAATCTAATCTTATTCTTTATTTATTTCGACAATAACTTATTCTTTAACGTTGCGAAATATGCGTTTATATTTATAAAGTCGTTAACAAACAAACTCTTCAAAAATACGAAATAAATGGATGTATTCCACCGTATCCAGATGCGTCGAGATTGAGAAGATTTGATTAAAATGTAATACCGGCCATTCCAATCGGAGTTACTTTCGTACGCATAATCGAACTGCGCGATGAAAGGCCTTTGGGCGATCTGAACATTTCCACCTCTGGCAATATTCCCCCATCGTATTTTCTCGTCGATATTGAACTGTTTTTTATTTTCAATAATGTGCAGTTGCATTCATTTAAATCCAATAGTAATGCAATTTACATTCGTCGAACCGGGATCCATTAAATTTTTGTCGTTAAAAATCAACGAACCCGTTTCGATAATGCTGCATGCGAGTGTATATAATTCCATTTACGGAGCAACAAAAGCGTGTATAATTTGAAAATTTATTAAATTATATTATATTTATTGATAATGATACGTGTGTTTTTTAAAATAGTATTTAGTTAAAACGATATACGCAATTATAATGTATTGCAATGAATGCATTATTGTAAAATAATTTTTGAATTATTAAACTGTCGCAAATAGTAAAATAATAGTTCATTGATACCTATTTATTTAATTAACAATTATAATAATCGTTTAAAATATAGTTTAGAAAAAACGTACAGCCTATAGAATATGTAAATAAACAATGATCGTAATTATTTTACAGCTTCGTCAACAACAATAGTAATTAGTTATTTATTTAAGAAATACTATTCATGACAACATTTTTTTGAATTATAATCGAGATGTTTCTGAAATATTAATAAAGTCAAAATGAAATTCTGTTGTTTTTTTTATTTTTAGAAAAATTAAAAGTAATATTTGAAAAATCAAGTAATCTTCTGTACTTATCAATCGATCGATATTTTCGGTAGACGATAATACACTACACTTATTTATCATTTACTGGTAATCAATCAGATTTGAAGAGAGTTTACTAACTGTTGGTAGAGTAGGAATCTTTTACAGCGTTAATTAATATAATAAGACTTTTTCTACTAAAGAAGGCATTGTTATATTTATAAAAAATAAAAAAATTAAAGTTATTTATTTATGTTTGACAAAACGTTGTCCTCAAAATTATTTTGTTGTTAAAAGCAGCAAAAAAGATTGGCAGCGGTGGGATTCGAACCCACGCCTCCGAAGAGACTGGTGCCTTAAACCAGCGCCTTAGACCGCTCGGCCA